>VOQK01028334.1:12045-28414 GCA_015052645.1 Benitochromis conjunctus
TTGGTGGTGTGGGTGGGTGGGGGGGGGGGGGGGGGGGGGGGGGTGTAAGTAGCTGTAAAGTGTGTATGTGGACTTTTCTATGAAGATGCTGGACTTCAGTATAAAACTGCAAAGAGGATTTTCTGGTGTGTTCTTCAGGTGGTGTGAAATGTGACCAGCATTAGCTGCAGGCAAAAGATTAGCTCACCTCTAATCAATCCTTTACCTTTTGTCAGCCCTTTGTCTCTCTAACAGCGGTCTCTACTTTTCTCTCTCTCCAAGCCAGCTGATAGAGGATTTTTTTTCCCCATCATTTCAGATGCTTACTTAAAGAAGACGCCCGATTGTGTTAGTCACCCGATCTCAATTTTATTGTGACATCTTCTTCCAGTTTCCTCCAGAAGACGTGTAAACACGATTAGCCGTGTTGATTTTTATCTTTGATTTCTTTATGACTCTGAGCCTGAACATCGCTCCAATTTGTAGCTCATTTCCATCGCCTCAACTGGAAGTCTTAATTTATTTCTGATTTTATTTCCTCTCATTTGCAGCTCCCCCTCAAATTGTTTGTTCCCCCCTTTTTGTATCTTCCATTCAAGCGGCTCTTTTTCTTTTTTTTTTCTTTTTTACACTTCTGCCGGCTCTTGCTCTCTGGGTCTCTTTGTCCTCTTTAAGACAAAATTAGAATCGTCACATATGTTTTTGGATGGATGGGTGTCAGAAACTCACTACTTATATATGATAAAGAGCCTGTGATGTTAGTGAAAGCAGGGAAGATGCTGAATAGACCATACAGAGGGGAAACAATCTTTTATAAGCTGTTTCAAAGTTATCTTTGATTTTTTTCACCATGTGACCAAGAAAGTTGTGTTAATATTGTAGGGGGGGCTAAAAATGAGACACACAGAACTCCCTGTATGTCTTTGTCTATAATTCTTTCTACTGTATACACAGAGAAATACCAGCTGTCTCTCTGAGCATCTATCTGTCTTTCTTTCACCATTTATGCTGCCATCCTTCTAGCCATCATCCTGTCTCCTCTCGGTACAATCTGTGTGAGTGTGTTTGTCAGAGACAGAGCAGGAGGGCTGCTGGTAGATAATGTGTGCAAATTTGTCAGGGAGCATCCTGTTCTCTATAACAAGTACACAGCGCTGTTCTGTCTCCTCTTCTGCCCGTTCATCTCCTTTCATCTCTCTAAAGCTGTTGTCCTTCCAAAAAAACCCAAAACCCTTTAAATCTTCATCCTCCTTGATTCGCTCTTCATGTCCTTCATCCATCTATCTAGCCATCCATCCCTCCATCCGTTCTTGTATCCAACTCTCGCTTGGCTGAGGGTGGTGTCGTGCAGAGAAGCCGTAAATAATTTATCTGCCTTGGTTGTTCTGCCCTGCACTGCTCCCCTCTTTTGGATGAAGAACATTGGGAGAGGTACACGCAATCCACGCAGGCTCTGACAGAGCATTTGATCATTAACCTGCGCAACTCTATTGTTTAACGCGTGTACTGTATGTCAAGTTATAAACAGTTGTATTTTGTTGCTGACTTTGAATGCTACAGGAATACAAAAAGATGCTTAGTAGCAATGTCAGGCAGGTTTCAAGAGGATGTGGGCAAGGCGTGCACCACAAAATACTTCCTAAAATGAAAAACAACTTTGAGATATTACAAAACGGCAATCTTTGGTTTGTGCTGACTTAATCATTCTGAGCTTAATCTGACTGGGTGAAAATCACAACGTAAGACGAGTAGATTTGGGATATTTTACCCAAAATTAATGCAAAACGATTGGAAGCATCATCATGCAACAAACTAGTCATAGAGACAGGAATGAATACAGTTTACAGATGCAGTTAAATGGAAACAAAAACACCTTCAAAACTCAAAAATTGCAAAGGTAAGGAAGTTAGAATGTAGTTCTTTCACTTCCTTATTTGTACCCCTTTAATGAGTGTGTGCAGTTACAAGAGCTCAGCTGATAAATTATATTAAAGAGCAATAATGATATTTAGTGATTTAAAAAATCTGATATTCCAGTATATCGGCCGATATTTCTTTTCTTTCAGACACATGAAACACAAAAAGATTTCCAGGACATTTGTTGTCTTTTTGTTTTTTTTACTTGTTGATGCTTTGCCTGATTCTTGCTTAGTTCCCTCTGGTGTGCAAACTTTGGAGTGCTAAAAGTCAAAACGTGGTTTGAGGGTGTTTCTCCCATCTCTTGTTTACTTTTTACATTTTTGTTTATCGGTTGTTATAAATGCAAATACTGATAAATCGGAAAATGGCCAATATTGGCCCAGCAAATAAATCGATGTGGTTACCAAGTTTTGAACCAACATGTTAGAAAACACTCTTCACTACCAAGTGAGGGAATAGCTTTGGGAAAAATGGTATTCCATCCCTACAGCAGATTTCCAAAGACTTTAAGATGTGGTTGCCTAACACACATTACAGATACTCAGTTGGCTTTGCCTTTAAGTTACCACAGGTTGGTATACCAGTAGTGGTGTATATGTTTACTGATGATAAACAGTGCATATATGGCAAAAAAAAAGCTTTCACATAAGACAGAAGCAGTGGTGGCTAATACCATTCTCCCCACACACCACCACCACTTTATCATATAAATACACCCCTGAGGCCATGTCTTCTGCACAGCATCTGTGTGTAGTCTACTGTCATCCATTCAGAGTATGTGGCTCAGAAAGTGAATCCCCCTGAAGATGCCAGGAAAACTTTGTGAAACCCTTTCAAGTCAAAAATTACCAGTACACTTAAATCCTGTCCACATAAAACCAGAAGTCTGAGTAAAAAAAAAAATATATATAAATAAAATCTTGGTGAAACACTCTATTATTCAGTATTTCAGCATAGGAAAATGCAGCCTTTAATCAAAGCAGACAGCCAGCTATTAAGACTAAAGCACCCCCCTAAATGGACACACAAGTATTATTTGTATAGCATGAATGAACAAATGAATAAAGCCACTCTTTACATTTACTTGGGAGCAGTTTTTTCCTGCCATGAAAAATGACGAACGTTACAAGACAAAAGATTCGCTGTTGAACGAGATTCGGATGTTTTATGAGTAGAATGTTTATTCAGTCAGCCGGGAGGTGATAGAGTGGGTAGTTAGAAAAAGAGGAGACAGCTCAGAGGTATAGGAGATAGGCAACAGATGTAATCATTTTAATGGCAAATTATTTGATTGGGCATTTTTATAAATCTCATATGTTAATGTCCTTTATTTGGGTTTAGGGCATATTATTTCGTAACATTTTTAAATTTTTGTCTTGTAAGAAAGTCAGAACTATGGATGTATTTATTTGTATACAAACTAATACAGCATGCCCCATTATAATACAGGGCTTGTAAGGAAGTTATGTGCAAAGTCAACATATCTTTCAAGAGTTCATCAATTATATAGTCTATGCATTATACGAGAGCAACCCCTAAAGTAAGGTCTCCAAAGCAGTGGGGACGTAGAGAAAGTGTCCGTACAGCTGTTGGCCACACTGTTGCGATTGGTGCTTCCTCCACTCTCAAACAAACATGTGTGGTTTTGTTGGGATGCTCAATCTTGGCTTGGCAGCCTTTGAAAATGGAGCTCCCGTTGAACGCTACTGCCAAGTGTGAAGTTTGCGCAGTTATTCAATTTTTGAAAGCAAAGGCGTTAAACCGGTTGAAAGTAGTGTAGTGTAGGGACAGTTGTGCATGGATGTCAAAAACATTTGCATGTGGTGTAGAGAGTGTACCTCTGTACAAAGAGGTGAAAGATGAGGTTCGAGGCTGGTATGACATCGGCATTCTAAAACTGCCACAGTGTCTACAAAAATGCATCCACCGAAATGGTGATTATTTAGAATAAAGAAATAATTCTTCAACCTTTAAAATGATGTAAATAATTATAGAAAATAAACGGTTGTTTCTATTTCTAAAAAAAAATAGGAGACCTTACTTTTGGGGTTGCCATCAATTCCTTTTTCTTTCCCCTCTACTTTAGAGGGAATGTTCTCTGCCGTGATCACCCCAGGTTTATCTTCCAGTGGCAGTCAAAGAGTGCAGTTTGAGTCCCACCACGCACTCCTGAATGGAATTTGTGGTCCGTCTGCGTTCAGGGTTTTTTTGGGACAGCGTGCACCAGCTATCATCCACCTGTAGTGCAGTCTTGAGATCCCTTTGCATGATGATAGTGGTGGGGTGTGTGATAGTGAAACCATGGTGGTGAGGTTGGGCAGTTTCAGCGTTTAACACTTTGGCCCTCAGGACCACCTCCAAGGAGACAACCACACTAGGAGTTAAATAACTGGGATTTCAGGTTCCATCAGTTGTTTTGGAAGCTCCTTGGATAATAAGAGGTTAAATGTCTTCTCCAACCTGAAGGTGTCCAGTTGCCCTCTTTTCAAGGACTCAGGCTACTATGACCTGGATGACTGAGAAAACCCATTAAAATGCCATTTTTAACAGTGTCTGAGCTTACAGCACAGTCAGCCAGGACAGGACACATTTCCTTCACTTGAAGTAATTCCCCAAGAAAACTTAAAATGTTAAATATTATTAGACCTGACAACTCTCTAAGGAACAACAAACCAAACTGCAGTGGCTCCTGCATCATTCAGGAGCTCCAACTCTGCTGAACGATAAATGTCATGAGTCCCCTTTCTTTCTGGTCATTTTATGACTTGATCCAGTTGTTTTTATACTGGACTTGATCCAGTATAAACATCTCTCAATGTTTTGTGTCTTTTATGTGTCAGATTATTACCGAGCTTATTGATACGCTTCAGTTTCCCTCCCACTTGTGCAATGGATGAATTCAAACTTCTTTCCCCCCCCCATTCTATGATCCAAAAAATATTAGATATTATGTCATCAAATGACTTCTGTAACTGAACGGTAATTGCAAATGGGGAAAACCAAAATTGTTTTGTACAAACAAATGTGAAGGTGAACATATTTGTCCATATTCAGAGCAAATTAAAAACATCTCAGTTCATGTCAAAAACTGCAGGAGTGCACACAAACACTGAAAGGAGGCACATCAGCTTGTGATGTACGTGATCATCTCAGACATTTAATGCAGGAGAAAACGACTTTGAAGTTTAAAAGGCTGAACACGGCCTCTAATAAGAGAAGCCTAGCAAGAAATGTGCTCTGTATCCCAAGATATCCCTTTCTAAAACTCTCAACGCCGTTAGAGTGTGAAAATCATGACGGACAACTGTGTGACACCCAGCTGTCACATTCCAAGAGGGAGCTCCATCGCTGGGTGATGTAAAGCGGACGGGAGATGCGTGTCATAATTTGCAGGAATGGCCAGAGCAATTTGACATGGAAGACGGACAGCACTCATCCTTCCTTTCCCTTAATAGCCCTGTGACCAGCTTCTGACATTGAAAGACACACACACAGTCTCATACTAGCCCAGATTTCAATCCCCTACCCTATTTGTTTTATAGAAGCTATTTTTACTGTGTTGCCCAGGGTTTGAATGAGAACATTCAATAAACTTGCACTCTTACAGCACATTAATGTAGCCTGAAATGCTGTTTTCAACATGCTCTATGCAACTTTTTTTTTAGATAACACACCGTTTTATTGTAAATATCTGAATAGATTGTAAAGTAACTTAAAAAAGAGACCTTTTCAGACTCTCTCGGTTGCCTCTGACAGCCTTTGGGCTAATTTCTGTGTGAGAGACTTGGGCTGAATTTGGTGCTTTGCCTCATTGCCTTTCTCCTGATCCTTACGTAAGCAAGCCAACACCAGCAAATGTTAGCTTTGATATGGAGTCCACTAATTACCAACTGGTACCGAACGCAGACTATAACACAAACTGCAAATTAGGACAAGACCCCCCAAACACTTATGCTTCATGTAATAGTTTGCTAATCATGTTAGCGAGCAAGCAGGCTAAAGTTAGCCAGCTAGTTGCTGCATTGGGTATCAAGCTATTTCTTAGCATTAGCAGTTATTACCTTGGGATAGGCATTTTAAATGTAATACTGCTCTAATAGTGCTATTTGACCATCTTCAAAAATTGCCCTTCATCCCAAGCTACCCTCAAATGGCTTTTTTATATTAGGTCAAATATAATATCAGAGTTACATTTATTACTCAACACGAATGCTGTCAGCTAAGCTAGCTGTAACTTAGCTAGGCAGCAAGTATCTAAAATTGGTACCTTTGTTCAGAACAAAAGTATACATTTCCCATCTAACAAATGTAGAAAAATTTCTCTTTTTATACAGTCATTGTCTCCAGCAATGAAAGTGGTATACAGTGCTTTGTTTTGGTCACTAGCAGATTCTCCTATTTGATCATAGTTTGCATGGGGGGATTACTTGTCTGCAAACGGAGACTGTTCCCTTCAGAGTAAAAGGTTGTTCCTTTGGAAAGATGTTTCCAGTTTCCAGTTTGTGTTGCACTTTTTCAAGCTTGCTGAGGATAGATTAGTAGTCAGTGTTTGTGGAGATGTTAGTGTCTTCCATGCAAACTACAGGTGATCGCAGCAATCTGCTAGTAACCAAAGCTATCGCAAGGTGGTTTTTGGTACGACCTATTTCATCTAAGAACCTCCAGCAACCACTAGCCAACCGGTCAGGGAACACACATTTTTCCCTCAAGACCGATGGTTGTATAATGTGCATGAGCAATGTGCCCATGACGTCAAACAAGAAACCTCAATAATGCTTATAATGCTGCAGTACTAATTACCTTCCGGAAGTTTTAACTTGAATTTTTTTATCTTCACCCTTTGAATTATACTGTAATACCTCCTGTGACGATTTCTATTTATTTTTCTTTTGATTATATGTGGTAGTTTTTCCTGCCTGTTGATTCCTTTCTTTGTGTCCCTTCAGGTGTACCAGGGTCTGGACATTGTCACTAATAAGGTGACAGCTGAGGAGTGCAACCAATGCACACATCACATGATCAGCTTTGTGGACCCATTAGTGAGCACCTACACGGTGGTAGACTTCAGGAACAAAACGGTAGCACTGATATCCTTTTTGGAGACGTGTGAAAGCTTGGGAGCAGTGTTTTCCATAACACCTCTTACCACATGTTACAATAATTCCCCACCCCAATTATCAAGTAGTAACTGCAGAGACAGAATGGATTTCACTCTTAATAATTGATTTGTGTAAGTGTGTATGCATCGGTGTTTTGTCATTGTGTCTTGCTGCAGATTTTGCAGTGAAGATGAGAAGCGAGAGATCACTAGAGACTGTATTTATAGAGGAGTCTCTGTGGTACATCTACACACACACACACAGTCTGGGCAGTCACACCCACCTGCAGACACTGGCCGTCACACAGATGTGGAGAGAGGAGGCGATAACTAGAGAGAGAGGGTATTAATAGATCAGGATGGGATGCACGCACACACACAGACACTTGCTTTTCTCCCTCTCTCTCACCAGTGCGGCGAGGGGATGCGGTAGCTCCAAGAATAGGCTCAGTGCACCGCGAGCCTGCTGGTGGGAAAGAGGGAGAAACGGGAAGAGATGAATACAGATTAGTAGAGCTGGAAGCACGGTGGAGGATTTTACCTGAAAATCAGGAAAAGGAGGAAGGAGTGTGCGAGAGAGTTAAGACACCTAATGGGTCTAATGACTCTTCATCAGCCATCAATCCTTCACTCAACATGCCATTCACATAAACTCTCTCCTTCTGGACCCCTCCTCTGTGGCCGTGTTTGCTCTCAGTTTTCCATCCCTCTTTCTGTTTCCTCCTCCCTTAATTTTCCTCGCTGTTTGCCGGCAGTCGCCCTCACTCCTCTGCAAGTGATGAGTGACGATGGCTGATGGGCCTTTATCTTGTTTGGTCGGGTATTTATTTAATCATCCCAGAGTAGAGAAAGTAGGCGACCAGAGGGTGGGAGGAGGGGAGAGAAGGCAACGAGCAAGATGAGGGAAGATGCGACAGAAAAAAGAGGGAGAAGGAATAAGGTGTGGCACACCGGCTCTGTCTCTGTGACCTGCCCCGGTTTTTGTTTTTGAAAGAGGACCTGTTATGCTCTTCTTTTTTGCAATTACGATTACAAAAGAGGTGGGACGCTGTGGAAAATGTTTAATAAAAACGGAATGCAATGATCCTCTGTGCCTCAGTCCATTTTAAATGAGCTTTGCCTCAGAGAAGATGATAGTGTTACAGGATCATGTTCACACGTGGGTTCTCCTTTGCACGATGGAGCTTTAACCTGCAGTGGTGGATAGCATGGTGAGCTGTCTTCACAGACAGTGACAGTGATCCTGAGCCCATGCAGTGATTTCCAGGACAGATTCATGCCGATTTTAATTGCAGTACCACCTGAATGTCACAGGCATCCAATATATTTTTTATTTATTTATTTTTTTGCCTTGACCCTTCTGCACAGAGATTTCTCCAGGCTATTATTATTCTTATTCCACAATTTGTAGATACAGTTTTCTGCACAGTGGTGAATCTCGTTACTTCTGCCTCTCTAAAACAGTCTTTTTTTACACCCAATCATGTTACGGACCTGTTGCCAATTAAGCTCATACCTTCCAAAATATTCCTCCCGCCTTTTGTTGCCCCCATCCCAACTTTTTCTGAAACCTGCTGCTGCAGTTATATTCAAATTTGGGTTTGCATGTATACAGTTAAAATGCAGAATTTTCATACTAAATTAAAGGAGACCCTATAATTTTAATTAAAGTGAACTAAATTGTTAATATTGAGTTGACAACTCATCACGGCTTCTGACATTTATTTGTTTCAAAGCTATCAACTGTTTGGTCTTTAAAAGGTTTTTAAAAAGTATTTATATTGGTTATATTTTCTCCACAACAGTCCCAAACACATTCAGGAGACCATAAATAGCCTGCTGAATCTCTAAGCCTGGGGTCAGGAGGTGTAATGGGTCATGAGATGCCTATTGGGGTGAGAAAGACCAGAATAAAAGTTCTGCAACACAGATTTAAAATTCTTTTCTAGACATAACCATCGTTTTTTGCTGTTTTTTTCTCTTATTGGAAAGCTCTCCGTCTTTAGGCTGAGGACATTTATTCAAATGACACAGTACAAGAAGTTTAAAGCTGACATAACCAAATTTCACACTCCAGATGTCAGGAGAATCGCCCAGGCCTGGAGTGTGCAGGAGACAGGAAACATGAGCCCATTTGCTCTCTCTGAATTTACTGGACTATTACCTGCACTGTTCCTGCACGGGGGCAATTGGACATCAAATTGGGCACGACCTTTATACTCGGCAGCTGACAGATTTAAGAGTTTTTTGTGTTGAGCTAAGACACCAGATTGTTTGATTCGCACATAAACCTCCTCTGAGTGATGGCTGCAAACGTTCAGGGTCTAAATTGCAATATAGATACAAGTCAGGTTTTCATCCTGATTTGTTGTCAAATTTAACCATAATAATATAAATGAATTTACGTATCCATCCATTAACTCATTAACATAATATTTGAGTGTTTTGTTTGCTATTAGTGGAGTTTTTCGAGATTACAAACTGAAAAGACTGAATTTCTTTTTCATTTGCATTAATGTTACAAACTGAGCTCAAACTGAGAAGTTGTACTTTGTTGTGCGTCCATGTACAATCCATTGTGCTAGAATTGTTAAGCTATGCAAAATATGCTGGTATAAGCTTCTTCCTTAACACGTTCCAACATAGATGACATGCACAAGAGGAACAAACTGCCAATCGTTGTTGGAGGAACAAACTATTACATCGAGTCTCTGCTGTGGAAAGTCCTGTTGGACACAGGGGTAAGTGTCATAGATGCTCAACTTGAATACACCGCTCTCTGTCCTTTCTGTCTTTCGTACTGTTAATCTCTTAAATGTATGAATGTCTTATTATCTTTACCCATTTTACTAGTGAAAACAGCATTAAGCCACAGTGCTTAAGCTTTCACAGCTTGAAGATAATGTAATATTTTACTTTAGTCTCATTTCTTTGTTGGAGTATCTTCATGCTGCAAAGTCATTTACTGTTAATAAAACTGCCACGGGTGCCTTTTCTCCTTTTAATCTCTGTTTTCATTGCACATTACTTCTGACCCAAAGCACCGCTCTAAACGGACCTTGTAATGTGTTAAAGATTTGGAAGCAGGAGCTTAATGGCAGTATTTGATGGCAGCTTTTGCAAATAAAACTTATCTCGCAGCAGGAGAACGAGGAGCCGGGGGACGGAGGAGATGGGTCTCCAAACAGGAAGCTTGAGCTCGAGAAACTGGGAGGAGCTGAGTTGCATAAACGACTGGCCGAGGTGGACCCCGAAATGGCTGCTATGTTGCACCCAAATGACAAGCGCAAGATAGCCAGGTGATACAGCTGGTGAGGGGAACCTGTCAGTTTTAGTGATGTTGTTGTTGTTGTTGTTGTTGTAGGGCATATGTTGTGCTCCTTGACGTGAAGCATGCACTCTGGTCTCAGGTTAAAGTACCTTGTTCCTTAAGATGGGTTGGTATGGATGATATTTTCCTTCTGACCTCAGCGTACAGCCAGGCGTGACTCACAAGTCTGGTTTCGATTTAAATCTCAACAGGTCGAGAGTTTTTGTGTGTTTGTTTTTAAAGCTCACTTTTGAAAGTATCCTGGTGAGAAAAGGAATGAGAGATTGTTTGTTCTTCATAATTATTTGTGTTTCTTCTTGCTTTATGTCTTCATTCTTCTGAAGGATATGCCCCTGGTGCAGCAATAATGAGCATTCCCACCACTTTTAAATTGTACTCTTCATTTGACCGGATTGTTATGTAATTTCAGTTTACCCTCCCAGGCCTAGTGAACAAGGAGTTCAATAAAACTTCATAGTACACGTGGATTACAAGTGTTTGATTTGAACTTATAAACTTACACAGGAGTCTGCAAATCCACAAAGAGACAGGGATTCCACATAGCCGCTTGCTGGAGGAGCAGAGGGGGCAGGAAGGAGGTGATGGTCTTGGGGGGCCGCTAAGGTACAAAGACCCCTGTATCTTCTGGCTGCATGCTGACATGGAGGGTAAGGAGGGAGATTTGTAGATGTGCTCTTTGTGGGGTGGGGCAAGTGTGAATATGAATAAAACAAGCTTTGAAATGTGGACTGTATCTTTATTTTCATTCTACATTTGTCATATCTACGTTTTTGTTTTTTTGCTGTGTCCTTCAGCTCTAGACAAGCGGCTGGATGCTCGTGTAGACGATATGTTGTCTGCAGGAGTGATACAGGAGCTTAGAGACTTCCATATCCAATACAATCGACAGAAAATCCAGGACAACAGGTAAGGAGGTGTCCGCTCACCTGAATGAACGCAACCAACCAGATCCTGTTCATCCTGACGTTTTTTAATTTTTTAATTTTGGTTGTTTTTTTTTCTCATGTCAAAGAACTATGCAGATCTAGATAATTCCCATAGTGTTTAGACTTCTGTTCATGTGGGCCTAATATTACTCTTGGATGTCCAGTAATTATTAATAATAAGGGATAAGCCTATTTATATCTAACACTACCAGGGGAGTCTAGTATTTTGTGCTAATTACTTTAGTGCCTCAAGAATTTTAATTCCATGCTGAAGATAACTCTAATTGTATTCTTAGATTGTGTTAGAACAGTTTTTTATGATTAACAGCTCAAAATAATCCTTATTTATGCAGGCTTTGGGTTGGTTCCTTTCCTCACTCACCTTGGATACCCCTCACAAACACCAAGTTGTAGATTGGTGGGGTTTCTGTTTCCACGGATAGTGCTACAGATGTCCATAATCCTGAGATGACTATATTCATAATATCCACTCTCATTGACATCATAATTCAATAATCATCTTTAATAAGTTGAACTCAACTCACCCTATACAAAAATATATTTTCTTGAATGGGGAGTCAATGCTACAACGGGTTGCTAGTTTATAGTATAAGTTAAAGGTTAGCTTACAGCTAGCAATGTTAAATTAATTGGGATGCTAATTTTGGCTAGGAGGGGGAAAAAAAGGGAAATAAAACATGAAATTGAAATTTAAGAGTTGTAATTTTTTTAAATCCTTTTATAGTGTTCACCATTTTGTTTAGACCAGTAAAGCTTGTGCATTATCAGCTAACACTAGTATTAGCTAGGTAGCTCACAGCTAGCTCTGGGCTATAAGTCAGAGCTGATAGAAAATTAGCATAGTAAAGTTTATAGTAAACCATTTGGCATGGACGAATAAGGGAATTTGCATTTTGAATTTGCAAGTTTCGAGAGCCTATTTGAGGAACAGCAGGTTTTGACATTAGGCTTCATTTTGTTCTTTGGAGTTGTACTTCTTTTTTTTCCCCATTGTATTGTTCATAGGTAAAAGCAGTAACCTTCCTTAAATGACAAGATAGATTCTTCAAGGTTTATTTTTATGTTCAGCGACACTTTGTTTGGCAGCAACAAATTCCCTACTATCTCCACCAGGACATTATTAGATTTAGCACTAGCAGCTACCTACTCACCATATGGTGCAATACACAAGAGAACCTGCATTTTATCACCCTATCTGGTTTATTGTATTCAGTTTCCATATGGTATTGTGATTTTTTTAATATATATTTCCAAGTAGGCAGGTGAAAAATTATTCATACAGTACTGAAATTTAACATTTGCTGTCAATATTTTGTATCTACATCGCTACATTACATTTTTGTTAACTTTGTCTTTCTGTGTTGCGTGTGACATGAAATATGAAGACAAAAAAGAAAGCGAGATGTGAACACTGCTGTGTGTCTCTGTTGGTAGTCGATATTGATAATGTATGATGGGGTGTGGCTGCAGGGAGTTGATGCACTGGTGGAACGTTGCCCAGGAACCTTCCGGTTCCCCTCCCTTTGGTTTATTTCATCACCCTATCTCACCTCCCTCGTCCTCCTCCCTGTCCCTCCATCTCTGCCACTATTGCCCTCTCAGCAATCTGATCATCCGTGCACTTTACTCCCCCCCCCCCCCCCCCTCTGTCTGTCTTTCTCTGCTTTGCCCTCATGTCTCCATCCCCAGCTGGCTGCTGTGGCCAGACATCAAGGTCAGATCTCCACCCCCTTCCCTGCCTCCCTCTCTTCCTCTGTCTTTCTTTCCCTCCCTTCATTGACTCTACATTTCCTGTGCTCAGACGCTATTCTCAAATTTCTGTCTCTGCCCGTCTAGCCAGATTTATTTTTGTTATTTCCTCTTGTTGTTTCTCTTACAAGCCTATAAATTAGGGGCCTAAAACTATCATTTTTATTCTAATATTTGCTGTGCAGTGTCTTTGAGAAAGATAGTTAGATAAAAGCAATCGTATAATCAAATTGTGTTTGTGTGTGTATGTGTTTTATTTTAAAGATTTCTTATTTGCATTTCAGTGTGGCGACCTTAACATTTTTAACCGTGAGGGTTGTTTTTTGGGGGGTTTTTTACCCGCAAATAACAAGTGAAAAAGACACAAACTGCAAAACGTTATTATTCAGTTATTATTTCTGATGTGTTATCTGACGTAATGCAAAACAAATATGGGAGGATACTCATGCAGCAATCAGTTAAGCACTTCTTACATCTTCAGACATCAGCTGGTGAAGGTGAAAATACCGGTAACAGGTAGTCGCCAAAGTAGCTTTTTGCTGTGTGGATTTGCTAGAAATTAACCTCAGACTGCACATATGGAGCATTTCTAAGCAATAAATCAGACATTTGTTTCATACTTGGTAACTCCGTCATCACTTTATATCAAGAATCTGTCCTTCAGTGCAGGATAAAGTTCGACTAGTGATATTGTTTGCACCTCTTGATCATGTATTGAAGCTGGAGGGGTGCCTCAGGCAAGATTTCCCTCAGTGTTTTTTTTTCTATAGGATTTCTGATTATCACAAAAACAAGGTAATAAAAGTTTGACACGCCAATGTTTTGTTCAGATAACAGGCACAAATTCACCCCCATCCCCCATTAGCAACACTTGGTGATGGTGGGAATGAAGAACACCCTTTTAACAGGAATAGATCTCTGGCAGAATCAGGCTCAAAGAGGAACGATTTCTAATGCTGATTGCAGTCACAAGAAGTAAAATCGTAGCGTTTGTCTACAAACAAGCAGAGTGAAGACGACAACCTGCGGAAGACGCCCTATTTACTGCTATACAAAGGCTAAATTATTTCCGGACAGTTTCAGGCTGGCCGGAAATTTTCTGCTGTTGCTAGCACCTGGAAAAGCCTGATTTAGCCTTGAACTGGCTACAATGCTCGAATTGGGGTGATGTGGTCTGACATTTACTAAAATGCTCCGTCTGGCAAGTTCACCAGAGGGATTCTGCCCCAGCCTTGTGTCAGCCCTAGTCACCATACTGGATTTTTAGTAGCCGTGGGTCCCTCCGTCTGCTCGTGTCATTCTGTCACTTTCTGTCTTGAAGGGTTTCACATCTGCTCACTAAGAGTTTAGGAAGGGACGGAGAGATGGAGGAGGAAAGGATGAAATGAGTCACCAGCGAGTGTATAAATGTCAAGTTGAAGGCCGAAAGCTTTTATGTTGATGGATAATGTTTCCTCCTCTCCTCTCCTCTCAGTCAAGACTATCAACATGGGATTTTCCAGTCGATCGGTTTTAAGGAGTTTCATGACTACCTGACGGCTCCGGAAAGCAGCACCCAGCAGGAGAAAGACTCACTGCGAGACAAAGGTTAGAGAAATACCTGATCAAAGTCACTCAGATGGATTTGGATGCACTGGCTGGTAGGCTGCTGATCAACAACAACAATCAGGTTTTTTTTTTAAGTCCTCCCTTCATTTTGTGCTTGATCTAACAACCAGCTTGTTTTTCACTTTGCTTAGGTATAGAATCTTTGAAGATCGCTACAAGGCGTTACGCCCGCAAACAGAATAAATGGGTCCGCAACCGCTTCCTCAGACGTGAGTACCATTCACCCATGCAGTGAGTGTGTGAGTTGGGTGTGGGGGGGTGTATTTGTGCTGCAGACAGATCCTTAGCAATCAGCACTCTGTAACAAGATGAGATTCATGCACTCTGTTAGAGACACAATAAGCCTCTCAGCCCACTGTACCATGTTCCCGAGTACAGAGATGGTGTGTGTGCGTGCCACCTTTTTAAAGCTTTTGTTTTGGTTATTGTTATTGTCCCTTCCAGGCAAGCAGAGACATGTTTACGACCTGTTTTAAAGTTTTTTGGCTCCTTCATCATACAGTTTTTGAACATTTAATAAGCTGAAAATTTCTGCGACACAACAGAGAAACCTCAGTAAATGTTAATTAATTCCACCTCAATTGCCAATTTTGGCTGATTCGGATATTCGACTGATATCCTGGTATAGTCATAACAGTTTTAATGCAAAAATGCAAAATTAATGTTAATGTTCATCGCAGTCTTCCCTTCCCAAGGAGCTGTTTTGTACAAAATTTGTCAGGTCTTCTATCGTGTGTCTTTCCTTTTTTGGTTTCTTTCAAACATTTCTAGAAAGGCTGACACCACTCTGACATCTTTCACAAATAAATCACATCTAGGCATAACTAATCAACTCATTATGTTCTATTTTAAAAAGCAAAAGCCTGGATGGAAACCACAAACTGCGGTTTCAGTTTCCTTATTTGGTGAACATCTAAGTCTAAGTTTTATTTTTGCAAAATGATTTTATGGTTTGAAAACATCCCGTGTAGCTCAGCAGGGAAAACCGCCGCATTAATTTAATCACTGGGACAAAGTTAGATTTGATTTTATGCAGCATGTGCGCACTACTGTGACGTAGTACATTGGATAATGTTTCAACATCCATCCCCAGCACACACCTGCAGCTAAGACCTGTGAAAGCTTCTTTTTTTTTTTTCTTTCCCCCACCAACTAAGGCCCCCCGTGCTTCCAAATGCATAAAAATGAACTCCAGTGTTTGGTTACCTGCCAGAGCAGCTGCCACTGCAGAACGGACAAAACTGCCCACCGTGGCCAAAATCAACCTGTGATTGGAAAGTGGTGATTTGCCACCGTGAGTCAGTTTAAAGTGTATAGACTGCGTAAGAGCAGAGTGTGTAGTGTGTTTCTCTTCCCTTTGACGGTAACCTGGTCCCACCGGCAGCATGCCCTGCAGTAACCCTGCCTCCTAATCCTGTTAGGCCCAAGTGGCTTAAGGCCACGCCAGGCCCTAAACCTCAATACCCCTCATTCTGACCGCCTGCCTACCCGCTGCACACGCCATATGGACTACATCGCATGTCTGCGCGCGTCTGTCTGTGTTGCTGCTATAATCATAGAAACATGCAGTAATCTGTCTAAGATTGTGTACTTGTGTGCACGTGTATGCTTTTAAGGGTGTGTTCTGCCTTAAGACAATCCATACCACCCCCCACCCCCCCCCCCCCCCCCCCCCCCCCCCCCCCCCCACCACACCACCCCCCCCCCCCCCCCCCCGCCACCCCCCCCCCCCCCCAA
>VOQK01028337.1:14905-28361 GCA_015052645.1 Benitochromis conjunctus
TAAATTGTTATACAAATGTAGTTGCAGTCAGTATTAGGTCAGTATGAGCATTAGCAGTATATCCGTACTGCTTCTGCACATGTAAATATTGAACACGCTTTCTCTTGCATCAGTAAACATACTACCACGAGCACTACCAGACAACGCGAGAGGGTACACACTACTTTACAGGTTATGCATGTTACACAACTTGGCTTTCACCTCAGTGGCACTGCTGTAAATAAAGAAATGACATTCAATATTGACTAAAGAATGAGCTATTGTGTGCATTCATCTTAGCTTCTCAGCTCCCTGTGCTCTTTGTTATTCATTGAGGAGGCAAAGACAATAATGCTAATGAATTCTGAATATGCATATCTCTGAAGAAACGGAAGAAAAATGTAGCCAGATTAGTTTTTCATGTCAAAGCTTTGGGTTAGCACTGATTAAAATGTGTGCAATTCCCAGTGGGTTACACTGCAATTATTTGTTTGTAAGGATAAGTCATAAACTTCAAAAGTGAAATCCGCCCTAATGAAGAGAAATTGCTATAGCGGAAGAGAGGCGAGATTAGAGACGGGTTTTTTTCTGCCTAAATTGCACAAGTTATAAGAAATCATTTACACACATGTTGGACTTTGCCTGAGAAATCATTTATTATTTTTTAAAAGAGAAATTAATAACTTGAGCACTCAAAGCATTATGCCTATTCTTCACTTAAGAGTTTAACAGTGGGGCTTGAAACAAAGCTTGTTTTGAGCCGAAACATTTATGTCTTATTCAAACTTTAAGAAGCCTTAAGAAGAAATGTCGCTGTATTTTTTTTTTTTGCTTTTTACATCCCACAACATGCAGTCCCTTCCAAATTACTCCTACCACTGCCAAGAAACATCTACCTACGAAAAGTGTGTTCACAGCAATAAATATTCCCTCATCCCTATGTTTCTTTTTTTTTTTCTTTTCAGTTTTTTTCTCTCCTGCAGCACAGATGTGCTTTTTTGGCAGCGGCACCCTTCATTGCATCTGCCTGTACCTCAGTGCTCAAGGATTAACTGGGACAACTGAGAATAATTAACCATGCAAAAACCCACCCTGACTCTACATCCACCTGTCTAACAGGGTAGATAAATAAATTGATGACCCTGGCTTGCATTAATATTCAAGGCCCTTTCACGAGGCATCTGTAAACACTTTCTCCTTTATTTTCAAAGGATTTCTTCTTGTCGGAAGAACTGCATGCCACTCTCTCTTCCACTCTCACTGCCTCTACAGAATGTGTAGGTGGAAAACTTCAATGAAGGACCTGTGTGCTTGGAAATGGGACCTTCTTTTGCTGTCTCCAAACACGAGCTGGGAGATGAAAACGGCAAATCGCTGAGAGAAGGCCTAATTTGCAGAGCGACGAGAAATCCCGGCTCGCTAGCTCTTCTTTTTGTTTCCATCGATTGGCGCTGTATGAAGCAAAAACCGAACCGCTGCATACAAATGATTGGCTGCAGCCTGTTGAGATCTACTTGATATGGGAAGGGGAGGCGAACCACAAAGGATAGCGCAAAGTTTTAAAGCTTTGAACTTCATCCCACATGTGTAATCAATGGAAGGATACGTGCCGGGGGAACGTACATCGATTGGCTGAACGCGAGAAATCGGGGTGTGCGTCTCTGCCACACGGAGAAGACGCCATTAAGAGGATTACGTTTAGAGATTTCGCCATATTCATGGTGCAAATGGGATCACTGCAACTACAGTTCACACGCATTTGTGGAAGCCAGTGTTATATGGCGCAGTAATAGGATCACATTAAAGGCATTAGGTGTAATTTAAGTTCACCTCCTTAGCTGTTTATGGATGTGCGAAAAAAAAAAGTACAAGAGAGTTGTGGGGTGGCAGGTGGCGAGAGTGCTCTTTTTCCCTTAACCAAAAGGTCACGCAATCGATTGGCACAAAGAGAGTGGCCATCCATGACAAAGTGTCCTTGAATAAGACACCTTCTGTAGCTGCTGCAGGAAGGATGCCCAAAATGAGTCACTTTTATAGAAAACAGGAAATCCATTTATGCATTCCAAAACATTTTCATAGATTGCTATTCTTTAATTAGCATGCTGTTCCTTATAAACCCATTAATTAATAGTTGTTGGGGTTTATTATTTTTCTAAATAATAAATTGGAGGAAAACAGAATGTGCTGAAAATGCCACCTAAGGGCCCCGGGGAAGGCAGAGCATTAGGTGCTGGTGAGACGGCTCGCCTTATAATGCTATTTTCAAATGACAGAATAATATGTTATGGATCATTTGACTCCTCTCTCATCTTTTTTTTTTCTCCCTCCCCTTACCCTCCCTCGCTCCACTTGCATCTCCCTGAGACGAAGGCGTGTGCAGGGTGAACAACACTGCCTCCTCTAATGTGGCATCTGGCAACAGCGAAATATCAGAGCGTGCAAGGCAGCCAGAGGGGGAGAGGGGTGGGTTGGGGTCCTGAGGTACGGGAAAGATAGGAACTCACAGTCGGTAAGAGTGACTTTCCATGGGGTATATGAGATTCAGACCCTCCTTTCCCTGAAGCTGGAGGGTCTTTAAAGAGTCATCCCCCCCCACGTTTCTGTGGCTGTGAGCTAAAGAAGTGGTGTTAGCTCAAGAGGTTGTGTCACATGATTCAATGGACCATTGAAGGAAAAGGTGCTCAGTAAGTGGAACACACCATCACATGAGAAAATTGCAGGCGGGAAGAGTGTGTGTGTGTGTTGTACACGTGTAGAAAAAGGGTGGGCGGGAGGTCTTTCATGAGAATGGGAACAGGTTAGCAGGCAAAAATCATTGTTTGAGTGTGTGCTATGAGTAGGCAATGGGGAAAAGAGAGCATGTGTGAGACTGTGTGGCTTGCTGCTGTTTACCCTGACATTTGCCTGAGGTATTGCTACACTGACCTTTCCATCTAGTTTTTAATTAGTATTTCTGCTCAGATGAAAATAGTATCAGATTTACAGTCGAATAAAAGAAAAAAAAAATGAAGCATGTGTTTGATGTTCTTTCACTTCATTTATCCTCTCTCTGTTGTAACATTTGGTTTTGACAGGCTTGTGACTGTCTGTCTACACATTTGAAACGCCAGAGAAAGGGAGCGAGGCATAAAAAATTCAGACAGACTGGGCGAGAAAAAAGAAGGGAAAGTGAGAGGTAGGACTGATAAATGGTGAGATGGAAAAAAGAGGGAAATTTGCATTGGAAATACAAGTAATGATTATTATCAGAAGTGAGAATAAAATTTAGTGTGGCATGAATGGCACCCTGGCACTTGTCTGGTTTTTACTGTGCTGTGGATGCCCAGGGTCCAGATTACTCATCTCCTCACTGCATTTGAAGTATGTCTATTAGCTGAAATAAATAAAATATAAGCTTGGCATCTTTTTTCTTGTGATTCCATGCTAGCACATAATTGACACATAAACACTATTTCCCCTCCTTTTCCCCTTCTTTCCCTCCCCTTTATCCCCTTACTTATTTGCTTCCTGGCATTTCATCAAAATAACAGTAAATACATAAAACACTCAAACTAATTAATGATTTTGGAAGACTGTGGGGTAATGAAAAGTATATAGATGGTGTAGGAGTGCTTAAATCCATTTAATTACATTTAGAGACAGGAATTAATTAGAGAATAGAAACCCAGCCAAAAAGGAGCAGATTTATAAAAGCGGGGAGTTCAGCCAGTCATCCTTCACTCATTAGGGTGTGACAGTTGCCGGGATGTGCAGGAAGTCATCCAAAGGCGGGGTGACACATGCATTTTTCAGGTAGTCTTTGTACAGTGACCTTGGTGGCCTAAAAGTGTCCATACTACATAATGAGCATGAAAGCAAGACTTTAGAAATGCTTGTGCTTGTTTTGACTGATTTACTTTTGACTGATGTACTGAGTGCATTTTTGTTTTTCTGCAGTAAACAGTCCTTATATTAATGCTCTCAATTTTAGAATTTTATTTTATTTATTCATTTAGCCTTTGACTGATTAAGTCAGTATTGGTAATTTGCTTGGTCAAACACACTCCTACTTTAGTTTAGGAAAAGAAGGAAATCTGAAGCTATCAACATTTAGCAATTGGCAATGACTGAGTAACTAATAAAAAGCTAAAAAAAAAAAATAACACAAAGGGGTTATTCGACTATGAATGACTGACTGACTTCTTACTTTTTCATATTTTGTTTATTCAGTACTTTCAGGTTCATTTCAGTGCTGTGTGTTACAGCAAGTCTAATAACCTGGTCTTGTCTCTTAGACGTACTACTACAGACAGACGCATACAAAGCAAAACAAAAGCAAACAAAAAAAATCCCACAAACACATATGACATATAATGAATACAGAGAACAATGTGTGTAATTTGTGCTCCAAAGACACGTAGCCTGTGGGGTATTTAGCATTCAGGAGTTAGCTAACACTCAGCAGGTACTAAAGCATGTATGGAAAATAGGCTATATTTGATGACAATAACACAGCAGGTGTGGCACTAATGTGGAAAATAGCTACGTAGCATTAGCATTTATTTAAGTGTCAATGACTTACTGACTTTGTTGACATTAACTCAGTTAGCTTAGCTTACTAGCTTCTAGTTTGGAAGCTAGGAAAGGAGTATGAGACGCAAGAGCATGACGACATGCGGGTTGTGTGGAGTGGATGTAAATCAGCATCCTTATGTACCACGTGGTACAAGAGCACATATAATAGTAAATATACTCATTTATAACTTTATAATTCTATTTCTGTTTATTGTGTGTGGGACATGGGATTTGGCTAAAATCTGCCAAACCCTTATAAGTGGTATTTTTTTAGTCCCTGAGCCTCTGCTATGTACCGGATGTGTACCACTTACAGCTGACAAGTGTACGGTTACTTCGAGAGACTTTCTGAAATTTCTCAGCACTTTTGAGACAAGTGCTGAGAGCACTTTTCCATGAGAGTAGTGAAAGTGACACCATTCTTGAAATGGGAGGGTGACAAGAGAAGAGAGAAAATAGGGAAGGGGGAAGAGAGAAAGTAGGATTTTGCGAGGGGTGGGGGTGAAGGAGAACAGATTTGGCGGGGGTTACTTTGCCTTTGCATTTCATCTCCTTAGAGCGCTGACTTCAGCATGGATTAGGCAACGTGTTTGTTCTCAGTGCTCTGTTCTCCTGTTCAGAGGGGGAGACGAGAGAAGCTGTACTTCATGCACTGTCAAGGTCAGCAAATGCCCTCAGATAATCATATTCCACTGTAATTTTACCTGTGTGTTGAAGCCAGCTGTCGGCGTGAATAGATGAGCACCCAAAGTACACTCTGGATGCCAGAACAAATGGTCTGGCTGTATTTTAGAGTGTAGGTGTTTGTAGTTTTGTGCATTAATATCCACCTTTGTGTTAGGTTTTCTGTATAAATTAGACTACTCATCGAGCTGGAGGGCAAATACCGATTTAAAACACTGTGTCGATTTGGCTTATTTCCACTGGTGACTTTGCCTTTAGGATAATGACAAAGAGCCTTGAGAATCTCCCCTGCCATTTGTTAAATGAGCCTAAAGAAGGCACGGCAAGGCAAGGAAATCCCTTTTGAGTGAAAGATACAGGCAGTTGTATCATTGCTATGATAACTTTCCTCTGGTTCACAATGTGCTGGCTAGTGGAGCTCGTGTCTCTATAATGAACCTCATGGGCTTTGCAGAAGACACTGTGAGCTGCCTGAGCTGTGTGCGGTAGCCCTTTCCCATAGCCTCTGGCAACCTAGCACGCTAATGATGCTGTGCTGGTTCAAAGTGTTCCACTGAGCACATTTCTGTGTGAGCAGGATACCCAATGTACTGTTTTGTGTGTGTGTGTGTGTGTGAGAGAGAGCGCCTTTTCATGTATCTGCAATTGTGTGTTTTTGCTTTCATGTATATGTGTGGTGGAATGTATTGCTGAATGTGGCCTCACAAGATTATTTTGTTTTTTTAAAGCACACTGTGGATTATGTTCTAATTAATGAAAATTAGCTTTGAAGGCCACTAAAATAGCTGACTGGCATTTGAAGGAGGAGCTGACCAAAGTACAAATAAGGAAGTCCAGATGCTGCACTGTCCCATGGCGCTAAGTTATGAAGTATCAACTGTTGATGCAGTCATTACGGTCTGGGATAATTACCTAGTCCACCTCATACACTCCCAAGAGGCAGTAATTCTGGACTACCCTGCCGGAAAACACAGCATATAGTTAGTCAGCCATTTCAGTTACAACACTGGGAAATTTACAGCTTATCCAGTGGAAACACAAGACAAACAGCAACTGCACTCAGTAAAATGGTTTACATGAACTTGTTTTTATTTTTGTCTATGTTTTTTTATTGAGTATTTTTTTTTTCCCTGTGATTTCAAATGGAAACTCGTCATAAACAATGCAGCTATCGCTTAGGTGTCATTATACGTTGGCAGAAAGGCCACTTTGAAGTTCAGTTTTGTGTTGAATTAAATATTATTGTAGGGGTAAATCACAAGTATAAATTACTTTGCAGGCGTGAGCAACGTAGGGTAAACAGAGCATAATGGTTCAGTCTCACTAGAGTAAAAACTCAAAAGATACCTCCTTGTAAGGTCAGTGGTTACCTGGTGATTGTGCTTATTATGCTGTCGGAGACCAATTACAAGTAGTTGTGGTGGCCCAGAGGTTGAGTGTGCAACGCCTTCAACTTCTGGGTGGTCGCTTTTAATAACAAGGTGACTGAAAGGGTCAACTGGTGGGAGGCAACTTGTCTCCAAACAATTCTGGTGTGACTCAGATTGACTGCAGTCACTCTCAAACAGTGAAGCAAATGTTCGCCAATAGTTACCTTCTAATTTACAATTGCAGACAGCATCACAATTAATTTGAGTAACTCTGTGCTGATGACCCTAATCAAGTCTGCAATGTGTTGCTATGCAAAAGGGAACTCAATTCAACTTGTCGCCAACTGGTTGTGTTGTGGTTATATTTCTATATAAAAGCGAGGTTGCCGTCATTGTGCAGTTAAATCACCGTCCTGCAGCGGCGATGTTATTATGTTACTGTTACTGCAGGACTTTCTGATTCTAATCCATGAGGTTATGGCTAGACTCTCAATGTATATAGCTAATTTGTGAATTTGTGTACACAGGAAGAGACTGGTGACCAACACATAGATTGCATGCGATTGCCAAATTTACCCCCATTCAGTTGCAAACTGACAAAAAAAAACACTTGCACCAGTAAAATAAAAAAATCAAGTTCTCTGACAAAAACGGTGTCACCAAAATCCTCAGTGAAATGACACAATCTGTTGTGCAGCTCTGGATAATGATCCCTGTTTTATAATGCAGAGGGTTAAGTTTCACTTACTCCCGTATATGTCACTTGGATCCTTTACACTATCAACAACAACCATATATAGCAGTAATGCAGTTTTGTAGTACTCGCAGCCAACTGCTCTCTCACAGTGGGTATCTAACCTTTTTATCTGGTGTGAAAAAGACAGTGTTGGAGCAGCGGAATTATCCCGACCTCTAAGGTCTGAGCTATACACTTCTGCTGACGTGCGCCTCGGCTAAGGTCTTTATGCTGTGTCACCTAGCCCCTTCCAATACCAGCAGTTTCAGTTTCCTTAATGTCAAGCCACTTTTGTGCATTCAGCAGCAGCCTGTTCCTCAGAGGAAAAGGTTAAGATGCTGTGTTTCAGGGGCTTGGGCAGGATGCCTCCCGTGCTTTCACCGGAAAGAGTCCCACGGGGAAGGCCACAGCTGAAACTAGCTGACATCTCCACTTTGCCGGTAGGTCATCGCGTAAATTGGAACCAATTAATTTTAGATGTAAGCAAGTAATTCTTCTAATCTTGATTTTGGACAGCGGTGACTCACATGAACTGCACACATTGTGTTGTGTGTTATGTGCGAGGGCAAAAACGCGCTGTGCCAAATGTTGCTGAGCATCTTGCCCTCAGGGCTGCAGATTCCCAAAGGAAGATCTGTGCATGGGTGACAGTTTGTGACTAACAAGTGGAGCTGCTGCTTTGCACTGTTTGATCAGAGTCTACACACCTGATAATGACGTGGATTTTTCCACATCATTCACCACGGATAATTTCTCAAAAATGATGGTCTGCATTGTGGAATTTCTCTGTGATTTTTAGGAAGTGATATTTCCGAAGGACAGTGAGTAATTTTCCACATGGCAACTTGGCTGTATTCACAGTACTCTTAGCAGCTTCTTCTTTTTCTTCTTTGCAATTTATTATTTTTTTTACTGTTTTTCAGCAGAATCACAAAGACAATAAATGCAGTAGGAGAATGTCTTCTAATCAGGGAGCGTGACAGAGGATTTACAAGAAGGGAGCAACAAAAGCTCTGTGTGCCACAAACAAACAAAACCATGAACAGTAAATTTGTTTCAATTTACCAAAGGAAAAGAAGCATGAATAATTCATACTTTCTTTAGTTAGATTTTTACAGTAGATGATCCCCCCCATCATCACCCTCCATGGAGAGTTGTGGCTTGAAGCAACAACAATAATAAAATAAAACTTTTTTATTAGTAACACTATCTTCTGCCCAAATCAAAATTCATTTTATCTATGCATTTTGTTTGTTTACTTCTACCATCCCGAAAAATGCTGAATTTTTCAGTTTTCATTGTGTAAAATTGCAAGAGCACAAAACGGTAACATTATAAGCAAGAACATGAGAGAAACCTGCAAAACAACACGGAAAATGTGGACTTTGTATTGGCAACGATGTTTTGTCTTGTTGACAGTTCCTTCATCCAACTATATATATATAATATATATATAGAGAGAGAGAGTGGACCCGTCATAAACATACTGTATATACCGAAAATGTATTTCTCTCTATATATATGTGTGTATACATAAACTCCTTGAGGCAACTGTTGTTGTGATTTGGTGCCATATGAATAAAACTGAATTCAACTGAATTCAACATCAATTCTTACTATGCTAAAATAAATCTGCCAAGTATGTACTCAACAGTTAGGAGGTAGTTTCACTTCACTGCCGTCAATGAGCCAAGAGAAGGTGTAGAAGGTGCCATCATATAGGGCCTTTGTAAAAACCTTAATGCTAATGTCCAAGTCATATGTTTGTTTTTCATGTTCTTGTCCAGCAAAGATCCTGCCATTGGTTACAACATTAAAAAAACCAATTCCACATGTATCTTACCCTAGAAAGCATGAGTTTTTAAAGGGTTCAAGCTAGGAGTGAGAGAGCAGGAAGTCGTCACTGTACCTGTGCAGTGCTTATAGCGGGCCCCTAACATCAATTTTCCATATTCCTCATGTTGCTAGAAACTATATGGCACATTTCTCTGAGGCAAAAATTCCCCAGACTCCTGCTGGCACACCGAACAGAACATTCTGACCTGAAACTATCTCTTTCATAACTAATTAATGCTGCGTTTAGGCCTAATCTCCCAGTGCGTTTTCTTTTATGCTTTTCTTACTGTAGTTTATCATCACAGTGACAGCAGGGATCTGCCTTCCTCGAATTCAGTGAGCAGCAGCACACAGCGGGAGGGAATTTTCGACAATAAATGGGTATATGACTTAAAATGCTTAAAAGCAACATGTGTCATCGCTGTTCAAACAATTGATTGCTATTCAAGGTCTCGCTGGTCAAGGATCTGCTGCTGCAGCAGGCTCAGCATGGAGTATGATGCCAGACTGCAAAGATAAAGACAGGAAATCAACAGCCAAGCTGACATGATGCCATGGGTAGGGTTACATCACTCTTACAGCCTAGGCTTAGCTGACAAAATTTAAGAACAGATATCTTCTCAGTTGTCCGAGTCATTATTGCACTTGGGCAAATTCATCTCAAATCCCTAATAGGCTTAATATCATCAGTTGTATATGCAGTCGCAGCCAGCTCACATGTGGTCATCAGCTGAGAGTGTAATTCTCGCTGTTTGCCTTGAGCAAAGCTCCAGCTGACCCTCCTCTTTTGTTTAATGAGTAACAAACTGCAAAATGAGGAATCACCACAGCTGCCTGAAATAGAATGTTTTTTTTTTTAAAAAGGCCTTTGTGAGAAGATAGCAGGGGTTTCAGTCCCCAATTTCCTCTTTGCTACCGCTCCTGTCTTTTCAAGTGATCTTTTTAAACTGCATTTCTACAGAGGTGACAGTGAGTCATGAAGGAAAGATTGGGTGGCTGTATTATGAAGACATATTTGTTCCATATTTATCCATTTTAAGCTATAACTGTCCTGTAAATGCTTGTGGTAAAATCATTCAAGTTGTTGAAGGAATAATCACTTTTAAATATCAAACAAATAGCGATTTCTCAGGATGAATGTTAGTAATATGATTCCCATGCAGTGTACAGGAAACACATTATTGTGCGTTTCCTTCGTGGTTGCATTTTGTTACCAATGCACAGCAGTTTGAGTTCATTTGGAATTACAAGGAGCAGAAACTGACATGTGCAATGTAAGAGCGGAGAAAACGTGGGTTGCTTCTTATAAAGTAGCATTGGGAGGGGGGAGTACTCTGTCTTTATTTAGATGTTAAGGCCCCAGTCACACAGGCCTACAGACCAGTCGCTAGGGAAAAATATATATTCCCTGACCAGCTGGGAAGTACTTGTTTGAGGTTCCTGGCTGTCGCTTGCTAAATCCACAGGGAGACACAGACCTTGGCAGGACCCGCAGCAACCTGCTAGAGGCTGCTAGAGAATAAATGTATTTCCCGACTGGTTGCACGCGTTTGCTAAATAGAATTGTTCGCTGAAGTTTCTAGTGCTGCACCAAAAATCTCCTTGCGGTTGCTTTGGGTGCTAGCAGAATGCCATGGGTTGTATTTTGCGCACTACTTGACGACTGGTGAAACTGCGAAAAGTGCCATTTTCAAATTACTTCGAAGGCGAATGGTCACCATTTTTGGTTTATGTTTTATTTTTTTGATTTGCAGTACTGGGAAGCTTTATTAGATAAGCCAGCTTCTCCCCTAAAAAAGGATCACAAAGAGGTTTTTAGTGGAGCTCCACTTTGTGGTCGCCAAACATTTGAGGAACATACATCCTTCCCTAGCGACCAGAGGTTCCAAAGGCATTACTGACTGGTTTCTAGACTTGTGTGACAGAGACCTAAAGTTCTGTTCATGCTCCATATTTACTCATATTTGTTTACCAACTTGTTTACCTTCTATTGGAATAAACAGTGTTAAGCAGTAAGCCAATAAGTCATCTGAGGGTGGCATCCTTCTCTTATAGTAGGTCACCTGTCTTGCAGTCACAAACACAGAAGCACACAGACTAATGCACAAGTCAGGGGAGGCGGGTGAATGTAACCCAACACTTCACATTCACCTGTAAGGAGCAAATGGAACAAACGGTGAAATATAACATCTCCGGAAAGGAAAAGAAGCGATGCAGAAACCATTTGGAGGCAGCGCCATAGACGTATTTTCTTCTTCCTTATGTCTTTATTTTCCTTCAATAGCAAATAAACTTGCATAAATCCCCGAAGAACCTGCAGAAGCAGAAAGCCTTTCACATAGCTCTCCCACGAATCATTAGATTTTTAAGTTTTCTTCAGTAACGCAGCATTAAGGTGATCAGGTAGTTTGTGTATCCATAGCCACATTGTCAACAGGGTGCCAACATGTCAAAAACAACATAAAAAGGCTTTAAGAAAATAAGTCTTATAAATGATGCCAAAATGAATCCATTGTCCAAATCATGGTGATTTAAGGGTTTTAATCTTGTATCAGGAAAATGGGCAAAACTCATCGCCGTCTTCTCTCCATTCTTTTACATTTTATTATGATAACAGCTACACAGATTCCTTTATGAGTGCAAATACAATTCATAATATTCATATGGCGAGTGGGGCCACATAAATAAAATACTACTAATACTACAAACAGAAGAGATTACAGTAATTTTCCTGGAAGGCTAGCGGACTAGCTAATGTCGCTATCCGTGGTGCTGATTTACAGTCAACGGCGTAAGAAGAAGAGCTCTTAAAATATATAAATCATACAAGAAGTTTTAACTCTTGCAAATTTACATTAAATAAATAAGTAAAAAGAACAATACAGTATTTAAATCCACATTTATGATGGAGGATTTCCCAGCACAAATGTTTACCTGAACCGGTGAAGCCGAGCTCATGAATATTCACAGCGTGATCGGAATGTGTTTGTGTCGTTGGGGGAAATGCCATTTGCTTTTCAAACCTGTGACAAGATCAACTTTTATGAAGTGAGTGTAGGTTGGCTAGGTGGGAGGTCCATCTGGCGCTATGGGATGCCCTTGTCATTGAGGGGGGACACAGCATGGACATGCCCACGGAACAAGGCGACAGATGCCAAAAAAAAAAAAGAAAAGTACAACAAAAAAACAAAAGTACACACGCTGACAGGAGCTGCAGCTGGCACCTGAGGGTGGCATATCCTTGACATGCAATCGCCTTTCCTTGATAAGAAAGTGAAAGACAAGAGGGTGAAAGCAAAGGAGGGTATGATTGAATGTGGGTTTTGCTGTTGTGTGTGTGTGTGTGTGTGTGTGTGTGTAGGTGTAGGTGTGTGCGTGTGTGTGTGTGTGTGTGGTAGACTTTTCCGCTGCCTCAGCTCCTTGGCGGTGTCTGTCTGTCGCCAAGGGGCCCCAGCCCTGGCCCCGAATCAGTCGGCGAGCTGTGTCCACTCAGCACTTCCCCTTGCCGCTGGTAAATTAGTCCCAGCAATATGCCACACAGCTCCTCACACCCTTCTCACTGTGTGCTATTGTTCATGCCCTTGAGGGAGGCAAGTATGTGTGTGGACTCTTCTGTGTGTGTGTGTGTGTGTGTGTGCACTGCTGATGCAAATATGTTCATGTTCAAATGTGATTAAGGAAGCTTATACTTGATTTTTATGCATATAAGCCTTATTTCCTATCAGGGACATTTTAGTCAGAATTTCAGCAGTCACCTTGAGTTCCACAAAGCTAACAAAGACTAGTCTCCTTTAAATCAGCTGATGAATTCAGACGCTTCAGCAATTCAATAACACCATTTCAGTGGTACGTATCTGATAGGCCCTCAGGCTCAATTTTCTACTTTCAAAAGGTCTCTGCTGAAACCAGAGTGTGTCTGTTCTAAAGAAACACACAGTGCTGTTTGTCACAGGCTGCCACATGATAAGAAGCCACATGATAGTACGACAGGAGCAGCCTTTGTGCTTCAATCCTCCTGCATCATATTTGGCAGAATTGCTTTTAATTTTCAACACAGTGTTAATGACTCGTGGTTGCAGGGCTGTCTCCGATTTACAGTTTTGACCAGGCGGAAGTACGTTTTGTTACGTTTCGGTATTTCATGGAGTCGTTTTTAGATCTTACTACATTCAATTTGGGAATTTCAAAACGTGTTCTGTTGTCCACAGAGGTCAAGGTTGTTCATTTTAGACAGTTTTTGCTGTTGTTACTGAATCCGTTTTTTTTTTTTTTTTTTAATGGGGAAATGTCAAACAAT
>VOQK01028337.1:28748-39621 GCA_015052645.1 Benitochromis conjunctus
GTAATTCTACACACTCACACAGTGGGTGGTGGAATTAACGAGGCTACTAGCCACTAAACCACATGTGGGGGGGGGGACCCCTGATGGTTGCAGTGCTACTGGCAGGGCAGGACAAACTTTACTATCTTAACCACAAACCAGGTCCAAAGGAGAAAACATATCCTGTGATCCGTCACCCCCCAGTTGTGCATCAGATCAGTGAAGTGGACCCCTAGTTTCAAGCTCCAGGCAGGTCGACAGATGACTGTTCAGACCTTGTTTGTAGGTAGAATCACCTAGGGCCCGTTGCCACTCACAGATCACTACAGAGCATTTTGCTTTCTAGATACAAAATATGCACCGGTGGATATTTAGAACAACGAGGCAAGACGAGATTTAAAGCAAAGATGATTTCTATATTATGTAAAACCATTAGCTTTACCACATTACACTCATTTTCTTGTGGACTCACTATAAAAATATACATTTCTGTTGTAGACCGTGAACAAAGAGGAAACATTATGCTATGTTATTGTTTATCTATTTACTCTAGTTACTTTAGTGTAGTATCACTGGTCATGGAAGAGGTCTTTATTGGTAGGACAAGTTGCAAAACTTACAAAAATGCAGTCAAAAGTCCACAAATTATTCTCTTCTTCACATTTTCCAAAGCCTGGTGGGCTGATTCTGGTCCCCGGGCCGTATGTTTGATACACTTGGTCTAAGATCTTGTTTACTGCAGCTTTGAATTTTTATATGAATTGCCCGAAGAGTGCTGAGTTTCTTGTTTTTGTGTTATTGATACGAGCCCCGGATCAATGGGTCGATCCGACCTCTCCTTATATCAGACAAAAGAAGCAATTGTTTGATGATATGATAACCCATAAATGATAACCCATTTTGGGGGTGTATTAGGTTACGTACAGTGTGCCCCCCCCCCCTTCCATAAAAAACAAAAAAAAACAAGCATTTTTAAATCCACACCTCATGAATTCACCCACATGGTTAGAGCATAAATATTACTATCCAAGCAGCATTCTTAGGAGCTTGTGGTAAGGGTGGAGTGAACATCTTGGCTCTGATTGCCAGTCTGGGGGAAATGTGCTTTTACATTTGTATGCAGGTGGAGCAGCTCCTGAATCCAGCATGTATACCTAAGAGATGAGGTGCTGATGGATTTTGTGGATTTTCCTTTGTTTCATTTTGGTCATATACAATTCCCCGTGCATCCCGGCTCTCTTCACCTTTCCTCTCGATTACTGAATATTGTTGTTTCCTCAAATCTCTTTTATTCATATGCTGGAAAGCACCTGGCCAACTTAGCACCATTCATCTGGATCCTTTAGCATATCAAATGCCTTCAGTCAAGGGTCGTTTGCATATCCTCTTGTCTTTCTGAGGGGAATGGTCCCCACTGATAAATGCAGAGCGTATGCTGCAAGCTGAGGAAAAGCCAAGAGTTTGCAGGCGTTATGAACTTGGGCGATCAGTCGTCTCTCTTCTGCCCTTGTTTTTCACGCTTTCTGAACTTGAGCCATAATGCTAGCTGATGAGCGAACGCTAAGGCATCTGTTTCACTATGATGTACAAAGTTGTTTCCACAGGGGCTCAGGTGGCAGTGACACCTCATTAGCGCTACCTTCTGAGTTCTGGTTAACTTTTTCCGATTGTTAGTGGTTGTAATGGCATGTAAAGACATGCCACTGTTTAGAGGGAAAATGATTTCGCCACACGCTGTACCGACGTCCAATCGCAACCAATTAACTAACACGGTGTAAAAAATCTTGCCATGTTTTACAGATTTATATTTAAATGTGTGGAAATGGCGATGACAGTGAATTGAAGACAGCGAGGCACTGCTGGAGATGCAGCAATGTTTGTTACAACCTGCTTCTGCATGCAGCACGGCACTTGCTGCCAAGAGAATGGGTGGCTTTCTTCTCTGTCCTATTTTCAGTGTTCGTTTCCTTCAAGTGGCCGTTTTGTGCCATAATCCTGTCACTACGGCCGCTCTGTTTGAGTTTGATATTTTAATGTACTCATTGCATGGCTCTATGAAGCTCTAAGCTCTTTCCGTGCAGCTCACCTCAGATGAATTGTTGGGAGGGGGGCAGAGAGAGAAACAGGGACCCAAAAAAAAGCGTTGACGCAAGTGCTGAAAATACCTAAATAAAGTGGATGGTGTATACTGGTGACATATGACTGCAGTGCAGTATTAAAGCACCCTGCCGAGAGTACAGCTGCGCGCCCAACTTTCTCTGAGGTTTTCTAAGGTGCAGCAAATACTGTTGAATATAAAATATTCATATGCAGCTTTACCAACAGGATGATAGAAATGCCATGTGACTGCGATCTTGCAGTGGAGGCATAATGTCTGAAATATACATTTGTAGGGTTTGATGAGAGCAATAACAGCGGAGGCAGAACTGCTGGTTCGGCAGGCACACCAGACGCCGCAGATTGCACTGCGCCATATATTTTATTTTTAATCATGCAAAGTCCTAAGTCTAACGACCAAAACAAAATGCTACATCAACGATAATGATAATGGCGCTCATGATTAAGAAAGCAAAGCGCTAGTAAAGTGTAAAGGAGTTTTGCAGTGACAGAAACCGCATTTACTGTCCATATGGTAGCCTGTTGAACCCCATAACTCATCGAAGAAAGCGTGGCGAAGGAGAAACCTGGGAGGAGCACTCAACAGGCAAACAGAATTGGAATTTAAAAAAAAGGCACCCGAGTAAGGCTTACAATTACCCTTTTTATAAATCAACGAAACAACGTTCATTTCCAATAGTCATGTAAATCTTACAAGCAATTCCTGGTGCTAAAAGTCACAGCGCTATCAGGGAGTGATTAGTTCCCTTGCAATTTCAACACTGACACTACTCAGAGACACTAAAATAGTATGTCACAAATTAGAGGTGATGATAATCTCAGTAGAAATGTGCTGAAGAGTGGAAAAGCAGGGCAGATGGCAGGAGCTTCATCACTGGCCTGTTTAGTGACACACCAAGTAGCTTTGCCAGAGCAATATCAGCCCCCATCCCATATGACCAATTATCAGAGTTTCACCTTGGGCTCATGGTGGTAATGGTGCTGATGGTGGGTGGGTGGGTGGATGGGCAGGGGAGGAGAGGGGAGGGGGTAAAGGCATGAGCACCTGTTACAAAAGCAAACTGAATCCTCTGTCGTCGGCTGTCTTGAGGACGTTCCTGCTATCCGTCTACCTGCTGGTGTCAAGCGGCAACTGCAACAAAGGGCAACTGAGCAAGCAGATAAATGCTCTAATAACGTGAGAAGATGGTAGGAGGCTGTTCGTAATGTCTGCGATCAGTAGATGCTCGGTCTTTGATGCCCATGGCTTCAACCATCCTCTAAATTTGTCAATTACACCTCCTTTGTGTTCGTCCATTGTTAAGCCTTTGCATGCCACACAAAGCCAATTTCTGGTTGTGCTCAACAGGGAATCCCATCTTCAAAAGGCAGCAGGGAACTGTGTTTATTAGATTTGAGAACCTGGCCGGAGATAAGGTGAATTACCCTGTTGTGTCATCTCCCAGATGAGAAAGTGAGTGTGAAATACAAGTTGTTTGACTGAGGGAAAAGGGAGCAATTCAGGACTCTGGAGTAGTGTTATATTGGTGGAATTTGTAAATGCGTCCAGGCTGCCTAAAACATGTATCCCTTTACATCACTCATCATAAACAAATATTACCTGTGAACACATTTGATCAAGAGCATTTTCACATTTAGTAAACAATTATCAGCAGCTATTATCATGATGTGCAGTTCCAAAACTTCTATGTTCAGCATTTTGCCTGCCCAGCGCCCTGTCAGATGGAGACCCTCATCATTAACACCAATGTGCACATTTGAGCTGATGTTCAAACTTATAGAATCCTAATAGAATGTTCCAGATTCCCGAGAATACCAGAGAAAAAAAAAAGAGGAAATCTGATGAAAACGCTAAACACTTAAATTTAGGTGTTTATTACAAAAGCATCAGTTATAAATTAGCTTTAAACTAATACAACAGATAGCTATTTCAAACTATAAATTACCATTTGACATTTATATTTTTATCATCTCTTTCTCCTCATCCCCATCATCTGCCTTCTTCATCAATGCGCTCGCCTCCCTTATCTCCACCTCATCCTGTTCCTCCATGCCCGAAGTACCACCTTCTGAAGTGAAGCCAGGGCTTTAACAAAGAAAAATGTGCCTAAACATGATTATTTATTCCTGATATTTCATGCAGTTATGTATTATTAGCATATCAGACATGTGACCCTCCTGTCTCCCGGCAGCTGAGAACGAGGCATCCTTGCGAACAACAGTTGGTTATAAGCTAACGTTATGCTAGCAAGGTGTCCTAAAAATCACATTTTCCCCCCGATAACACGTTTTTATTATATTCTCTCATCGTATAAGAGTTTATTTGCTAGCTGCCTGACAACATTAGATCCACTTCAGTTGGGGATAATTGATTAAATCCACCCCTTCCAGTCATACGTCTACAAATAGCTACTTGTTCAACACATCCATGTGTTTTTATTTCTGTGCCCTGCCCTCAACTTTTCTCTGGTTGGCAACCTCTGTCAAAGGTATCAGGTGATCTGCCGGGCCTGAAAGCTGCCACCAGTTCAATTCATCCATCCATCCATCCATCTTCCTCCGCTTATCCGGGGCTGGGTCGCGGGGGCAGCAGCCCAAGCAGAGAAGCCCAGACCTCCCTCTCCCCAGCCACCTCCTCCAGCTCATCCGAGGGAACCCCAAGGCGTTCCCAGGCCAGCCGAGAGATATAATCTCTCCAGCGTGTCCTGGGTCTGCCCCGGGGCCTCCTCCTGGTGGGACATGCCCGGAACACCTCACCCAGGAGGCGCCCAGGAGGCATCCTTGTCAGATGCCCGAACCACCTCAACTGGCTCCTTTCGATGTGGAGGAGCAGCAGCTCTACTCTGAGCCCCTCCCGGATGGCCGAACTTCTCACCCTATCTCTAAGGGAGAGTCCAGCCACCCTTCGGAGGAAGCCCATTTCTGCCGCTTGTATCCACGATCTCGTTCTTTTCGGTAGATTAAAGTGCAACAGTTCAATTCAGTTCAATTTTTGTATATAGCACCAAATCACAGCAACAGTCTTCTCAAAGTGCTTTATACTGTAAGATAAAGGACTGCAATAACATAGAGAAACCCCAACAATGAGACGACCTCCTGTGAGCCATTCTTTGATGAGACCAAGCTTTTTGCTTCTTTATCAGTTAATATTTCTTAATCACAATTGGCATTTGAGTCCTTGCTAGTGAAAGAAATGTTTTAGCAACACCAACTATTAGTAGCTAGCATTGGCAAAAACATCAGCCAACCGATAGAAAAGATGAGGATCTCCTCAACAACTCACCTCGGTATTGCTTTGATTGGATAGAAGAGAGCTTTATTGAACTGATATTGGACTTCTTTCACAAAGTTTTACAGCCAAAATGTTTATATGCACAGACAAAACTAGAAACTCAAATTATCACTGATGGCCGGCACAGAGAGTTAAGCTTTCTAAGCTTTTTAAGCATTACACTTTATTTGTAGCAATAATGATGGTCATTACTTTTTGTCCAAATATTAAAATTCTTTATTCTATATAATACAATTATTGTCTTTCTACTCTGGCTCTTCCTTTCTGATTTTGTTTTTCTGCACATTAGTATGTACAAGTCCTAGTGTAGGACTGGTGCCTCCACTTGCTTGCATTTCACCTTCCTGCTGCTTCTTTCCCTTTCCTACTCACCGTTTGTCTCCATGACTGATTTGACTGGCGCCCCAGTCCCATGCTCCAATCCCGCTGCTGTAGTAATCCACACACCTGCTTTGAAAAGTGCAGCTAATCTGTCAGTCAGGAAGGCTATGATTTCAAATAAGCAGCTCACAAGGGTGCCGGATTGGTGTCAGAAGTGAGGCGGGGTGGGGGTGGAGCATAGAATACCAATTTACCATAAGTTCCTGTAGGGGTTGGAAATCAAACGTCTATCCCCTAAGTTATTGGGCCAGTGCTCTATAACCTTACCCCCACTGGCAAGATATAAATACACGTCAGGGTTAGTAACTCACATCCTAGTCTCTCCTCAAAATGACATAGTAAGAAAAATGCAACAATGTTGTTCTGGTACAGCAGACTATACTATACTAAACTTAACAAAGCTTAACAAATTTATTAGATCACCTGTCATTCAACCAAGAAATGTATTTATTTGTTTTTTCAAAACAGTAGATTTGAGAATTCATGGATAACAACAACAACAACAACTATATTTTAGTATTAAAAACATAATTTTGATTAAAGAGCTTTAATATACTGGTGGATTAACCATAACCAGAAATATTTTTTTTAAATATATTTTGTTAATTAACAACATTGTGGTTGTTGTTAAGAGCAGCTGCAAAATGAATCTTACATTGGGTGGTGGTACGATACATTTAATAAGCACTGGTTTTCAAAGCATTTTTAATGGCATGTTTTTGAGACACCTCTCAGAAAACTGAGCTTTTAAACAAGAAACAGCTTCATCATTTTATTTGAACCCAAACCAGAACCTGAATAGCTCTGTTCCCTAAATCTCAATAACATAACAGAAAATGCAACTCGAGTATAAAGTAATAGCATACAAAAGAGTTCTTAGGAGTATACTTATAGTCTCTTCAGTGAATGACAAGTGAGTTATGCCATTGCTAACACCTCCTTATGCTCTTTCAAACTGGAAGCACACTGTGTACATTTCTTTACCATGAAAATGAATCAGTAGATTAAAGTGCTACGTTTGCCATTAGACTGTGTTGAAATACAGGATGACGTCTTTTCAGAGGTGAGAATATTGCATAAACTGATATGTGAAAAACTAAACAGTGTTAGAATGCATTCAAATATGCTTAAAAATGGCATGCTATAATTTACAAGTTGTGCTTTATGTCAGTAAATGATATAGGAGTAAAATTGCCAGCCAATAGTACAATGATTTAACATGATAGCAGTCTCTCCTTGCTATCACAAATACTTAAAATGCACATACCATATATCTGCTAGTAGTGGCCTGTCTCTTATTGACGCCTGTTTCTAATAAACGCCGGGTTTGAAAACATGGCACGACAAATAGACACCGGTCTCCAGTAGTAGCTGGTCTCCTTTAAGCGCTGGTCTGTAGTAAACACCAATCTCCAATGACCCACCACCTTTTCCGTACGCTACTACTCTTTTCGTACCATCTGGGCTACTGCCCTCCTGCAGTAAATCATATGGCAAATACCTTTTTGTGTCAAAAATGCTTTGTCATTAGATGCTATCGAGGAAAGAGGAAAGTCAAAACGTCCATTCCATCTGAGAAGGGAATAAGAGCCGGTCTCCAACAACCGCCGGTCTCTTTTAAACGCCGAGCCGGCCGAATCATTTTTTGAATAAACGCTGGGGCTACTATTGGAAGATATACGGTATTAATCTCAGTTTGTGTTTGATTATACTGCTTAAAGGCCTCGGAGTGATACAGGGGTGTGAGGTCACCCCTTGGCTTTCAACTTGTTTTTGAATTGAACTGAATTGTAGTTTGGTGCTGAGACACCTGTTTGGAAAGAAGAGCAGAAAGGTTGGAGAATTACTGATCAACACCACTTGGAAGCAAAATGGAAAGATATAACGGTGCTATAAGACGTTGACAATTATAGCATGGTTAGGCTAGAATAGTCTCTCTTTGGATTTGTCTTTTGAGTAGCACAGGTTAGCCTTTCTTCCAATAGTTTTGACATATATGACTACACTGTGAGTGCAAATACATTAATTCATTCTATCAGTCATTACCATCTGGTACTCTACCCCCTTTAACTTTAGATAGCTGGGCCTATTTCACAGTACAGACATTACTTTTAGCTATTTAATCAATTACTGTATCAAACTACAGCATGATCCAATAGTTTAACCTGTGTATTTAAACAATTTCCGTTTAAATAAAAATCCATTTTACTTTTATTGAACTATTCCAACTATTTACCTTACTGTTAGTTATCTGTTCAGACCTCATTGTTTGCTTGTTAATTAGTTTTTCACGCACTCAGATACACAACACGTGAAACCACAGGTGTTTTTCTTTTTTAAAAAACAAGTAATCTCTTTTTTTCCCTTCAGTGAGCTGCCGAAGGATTTTACCACGTACCACTTGGTAATAACAAAAACCAATTAAGTCAGCCAATGTTCATTGCACTGAAAAATGTGAAGAAGTGAAAAGAAAAAAAAAAAAAGGATGTCGTGTTGAAATTGTGTGTCAGCCAGCGAGAGAATGACATTCAGAATTTCCCTTCAAACTTGTATTCAAATTTGGATGTGTGACACCAATGTCACTGCTCCACCTGGCTTGAGCGTCTGCTGTCACCTTTGGGGAGGGAGTTGAGCTTTTGCCAGAGTGTCGATCAGCCAAACTGTCGTTAGGGCCACAGAACAGTCACGCACTGCCAACTTTAAATCGCTGCCAAGACAATTTTGTATGCAAGCATCTCCTTCACTTCAGACGCTCCTCTTGCCTCTTTCTTCCTCTTTTCTCTTCTCACTTCCCGCCATCCTCCACGCCACCTGTCCTACATCCGCCGAGATCGAGCGCGAAGTTTCTCACTTTTGTCACCAAGACAAGGGATTGTGAGTGCGCGTGAATGGTGTACGTGTGATGATGGCCGTGGCCACAGACTTGTGGGGTCTTCAAGCCTGCTGGACCTCCAGTTTCCCCCACCAGTCACCCCATTGGTGCACTGAAGTGGTGTCCATCTGCTGAGTGTCTGTACGCCTGCCTTCCCAACCCACACAAGCACCCCTCACTATGCCACAAGTTCATTTTACTAACCAAATGGAGCACATCTTGTATAAGACAGATGGACAAAAAAAAAAAAACAGGTTATGACTTAGCGCTGATGAAACGTGATTTGGCTAAAGAGACTTTGCTAATGCATGCTTTGTGTGTCTGTGTCTGTGTGTGTGTGCGTTTTATTTTATATTACTTTTTTTGTACCTTTTCCAAACGCCACAGAAGTAGAACAAGTCGCACACGAACAAACGATTTGTCAAATGACAGACGACATTAGTAACCTTTTAAGTTGCAATTCTGCTGAATCGCTTATGTATCATGACCAGCAAACTGCCAGGCAGCATCCATCCAATTGTTAGGTGAGAGGTGGAGAGAGACAAGGCGGGACCAGCATCTGAGCACCATTAACTCTTTATGTTTTGTTATTCAGCACACAGTTTATTCTCTTGTGTCTGGTAGAGGAGCCTTGGGGGAGATAACCAAAAGTTATGTGACTGGGCTTTTGATGAGTCTCAGCGGCATTCAGTGAAGTGCAGTGCTTGGTATGGGTTTACTAAGGTTCTGCAAAAGGGAGACAATAAAGGCTGTATTTCATTACATACATTCTATAAAAGCGTATAGAGGTATAAAATGTTTAAAAGTGGGTTTGTTAAAATGGAAACAGGTGAATGGAGGAACAAAAAAGTGCTGACTAAGCTTGTTTTCAGATTAAAACTGAATCTGAGCTGATTTTTAATTACCCTGTTTTGCATTTTTACTTTAACACCCAACGGATGCAGTTCACTCAAAGAAATTACACTTGTTTCTCAAACAGGCATGAAAATGTCAAATCTGAAGAATAAACCAGGGGAGGAATCTTGTTAAAAGTACAGTTTTTTACAGTAAGACTACCTCTGTAGATGACCACAGTGGCCTTTAAATCAAACTAAAAAGATGTGATTGGAGTGCAGGCCTACAGCTTTACCAGTACTGTGCAAAAGTTTTAAGTCACCCCTCATTTCTTTGTATTTTGCTTCCAATGAGCCACTTTCTTTCTCTTTTTTTTTTTAACGTATTTTTAAGCGATAGTTCTCCAGGTTTTCTGAAGTCTTTCAAAGTTCTTCTTTGGCTGATTTTTCATTCATTTTCAGTCCAGTCCTTCTAGCTGATCGTTTTGTTTGCTACTCACCTATGAATAATATAGGTATAAAGAGACACCTAACTTGCTAAGTTGTCTTTGCTAAGACTTGCAACAGTTTCATTTTTCAGCATGACAATGATCCCAAACACACTGTCTGTGATGGCCAAACCCATGGCCACACTGAAAAGTCGGTAACTCCTATATTTTTCATTTCTTTGGTACACAATAAAACATTTTAGTTTCAAATAAGTTTATTGGTTTAAATGCATTCGTTCTGTTTGTAAGCGCGCACATTTAGTTATGTATTTATTCCAGTTTATTGTTTGACTAATCTCTGTTTTCTTACCATTTCTTATTTGTTATGATCCCGGAGAGTTGCCTGACAAAAGGTGGTGGCCAGGGGGTAAAAGAGTTATATGCCAAAGAGGGATAATTGAACCACACCACCACTTCCTGTTGGGTGGGGGGAGAATGTGTATTTTCTGTTATTTAAAAGCTTTTGTATTTAATTAAATATTTGAGTTTAGGGTTTAGTGGATTTTGATTTTCTTTTTTGGTGTTTCATTTATTAACAAACTATACTGTACTGCATTGTGTTTGTAGGTTCGTGATTGTGTTGTGTTTAGTTACCCCTAGTGTGTCAATGGTCTGATCAGCCATTATATATACCCCTGTGTGTCATTTCCTGTTTGGGTCAATTATGTTTGTTTGAGCAGTCATTTGGTTTGTTAAGTTTGCAATTCTTTGCCTGAGTTAAGTTCTGTTTCTTTGACCTCTTTTACGAGCTCAACATTTATTTTTGTAAACATTATTTTTGGGTTAAATAAACGAAAACCCTTATTTGCTAAATTCATGGGATGACTCCTGCTTTTCAACTCGGTCCATCACACTGTCACTGCAGTAAAAACATACCTGGATAGAAAATCACTCAATGCAACACTATCAG
>VOQK01028343.1:0-11970 GCA_015052645.1 Benitochromis conjunctus
TAGACTATATAAAAAAAAATATATGCCAATTTCACTAGCTGGGACCACGTCCTCAATTGTGGTGGGCGGTGGGCGACGGGAAGCTGGGAACTGATGCTGCAGTTTGGGGAAGGCCTCGATGGGGACTGGCAGCGGCTCCCGGGCCGAGCAGATCCCCAGAACTAACGAGAGTGGAAACGAAGGAGAGGAGAGAAAATGGGGGGAAAAGAGAAGAAAAAGGGGGGGAGGGAGGGGCATGGAAAATGAGAACAGCGGACACTAGTGAAGGGGGTGCTTATGTAACCTTGAGGCAGGATGGGGCGTGGATGAGGTGTGGTCCCGCTCCTGAAATTCAGATGATATCTCCACAATGTGTGCCTTCCATACAGCAAGACCACCCCACCTTGATTGTAAACAGGGAAGGCTAGATTCTCGCTTGAGGTAAAGTTAAAAAAAAAAACCTGCTTGTTAGCTGCAGCATTTACTTGATGCTGTAGTTGTTCTGAGCTGATTTAAAGTGACAAATCAAAGTGCAGCACTTGAGTCTCCTGAGTGTGAGGCTGCCTCATCATTAGATGGCTTTCGCTGGGCACGTTTCTTAAAATAAATGCTGTCACTTTAAGGTCATTGTAAACTAAAATAACTACAGCAATGGAGGCTTTAAGAGGCTCATACCAGAAAAAAAAAATCCAAATGGTAAAATACTTATGCCCTTGTGCTGGCGAGGGAAAAGAGTGTGTGTGTGTGTGTGCGTGTGTGTGCGTGTGTGTGTGCGTGTGTGTGCGCGAGTGTGTGTCTGTTTCACTGTTTTAATCTCATTCATATATTCATCAGCAGGCAGAATGCTGACGCAAGTGAGAAGGAGAGGAGGCATGGAGAGAGTGAGAGGCAGAAAGTGTGAGATAAAGTGCGAGGAGGAGAAACAAATCCAGAAATTCATCGTCCATCTAGCTATCTATCCAGCGCTAACGTATCTCTGTTTTTTGATGTACACATTTAACATACAGAAGGCAGAGGAACAAGCAGAAAGACAAACATGACAAAGGTGAAGTATCCCAGAAAAATGTGGGCATACAGAAAAGAGCTTCTCTTCTGTTTACAACGAATCCCTCTTAACTGAATCTGGTTGGTGTGAGAGACAGTTTTTGATAAAAGTCCAATTAAGTCCTCAGATGCAGACCTAAATAACATTGTTAGCACACACAGACAGATTCGCTTCAGCTTGAAGCCTTACATCTGTGGGCCTCCTCTCTGTTGTGTCTAACTCTGTTTGCTCTGTGCTGACAATGTGAAAAAAAACAATAGAAAACGTGCGAAAAAAAATCACAAGACAGATAATAGGAAAACAGGGATATTAGTGAAGAAATGGTGACTATTAAACAGAAGCAGATTGCAAAATGATAAAACAATGACAGGATGAGCTCCTGATCTTTGACAGTGATCGTGTCTGTCATTAACCACAGTCCATCAGGACCCTGTCCATTCAGTGGACAGCTGTCTGACTCTGGCAGCCAAACAGGTGTGACATGTTTCTCAGACTAGAAAATGGCAATTACACTAGTAAATGATTACATGCTGGATTGCAGTAAAACCAGAGAGAGGCAAAAGGCAAAATATCTTAGTTATATGATACATACGCTCATATTTGAGTGACAAACCCTACGATGACAAGAACAAAGTAGAAGGTCATGTGAAGTAGTTATCCATACATAGACTGTAATGAAAAGATGGATGAAGCTGGGTAAATGCCATCAGTCTGTCTGGTAATGCAGAGGAGGCAAGTCCCTTGAAAAGGTTTGTGCTTTCTTGATGAATTTGCGGACTCTGGTTTCAGATGTTACTGAGTACAGCGTTATGTATATAATCTAAAAGATTGGCAATGTTAAGAGTTAGAAAGCATTCCAAATTACTGTGCAAATAAGATTTTAGTGTCATAAATTTTTTGTTTTCAGTTAAATGACAGCTGTCATTATTAGTTTGCCAGGTGAGTCCAATAAAATGAAAACTACTTCAGAAGGATGTTCCACATCATTAAGTATGCCACAGGTTTCAAGCAATATGGGAAAGAAAAAGGATCTCTGCTGCAGAAATGTGTTAAATAGAGTAATACCTTAGACGAGGTCTGAAAACATAAGATATTATACGAAAACTTAAGCGTGATTATTGTTCTGTGAGAGTCAGAGCACAGACGGGTTTGCCCAGACTAAGGCATGAAGATGAAGGTTTCTGTCAGACAAATTCATCAGATTCAGAGAACAGCTGCTAAAATGCCATTACAAGCAGCAAGCAGGTATTTGAAGCTACTGATGCCGCTAGAGTCCCACGGACCTCCAGAGGCTTGCAGTTGTGCATAAACCTGCCATTCGGCCACCACCTAACCAATACTCACAAGCAGAAATGGTTACAGTGGGCCCAGAAATACATCAAGAGTAATTTTCAAGCAGTCTTGTTTACTGAGGAGTGCAGTCCCACTCTCCGGCATTGGCTGCTATGGGAATAAAAGAAGAGAAACCCATGGTGTGGCCCACAACCTCCCCTGACATCAACCCTATTGAGAACCTTTGGAACATCCTGAGACAAAAGATCTGAGGGTGGGAGGCAGTTCACATCAAAACAGCAGCTGTGGGAGGTTATTCTGACATCTTACAAAGACATTCAGGCAGAAACTCTCCAAAAACTCACAAGATCAGTGGATGCAAGAATTCTGAAGCTTATATCAAAGAAGGGGTCCTGTGTTAACATGTAACTTGCCCTGTTATGGTTTCAGTAAATATGACCATCTAATGCTGCAAATTCAATAAATGACCATTTTCAGTTCTTTACAACCAATAAAATGTTTTGAAAATCTGTTGCGCATAATAATTTGGATCAGTGTATTTTGAGTTGTTTTTTATTTTTATTTTGCAAAACCACATTGGGAGGTTTGTTCAATAATATTTGAATTGTGCTCTAACGGGTTATGACTTGAAAAGTATACTGACTATCATCTGAATAGACTATGTAGGAAATTCAGCAACAAATATCCTTTGCATAATAATTTGGAAAGCAGTTTATATCAGGCTTGCTTATCGCATCTGTTTTCGAAACGGCCATTAGCGTTGGATATACTGTACTATGTGACTGACAATAAGTGTGCAGTAACCCTCGGTGCCACAGTCAGCTCCACCCCATGTTTGGTTTCAATAATGGTGGCTGGAAAGCTACTTAGCATGAGGCTTAAAAACAGGACTTCACTAATAAATGGGTGATATAATTGTGGATATGTACATCTTTAATATACAGTCTTTGGGACTATCACTTTTTAACCATGAGTTCAGTATATTTAGACAAGAGGTTGGTTTAACTATCAGCTAAAACTTGCAACACTCTAACGATGGACTGAATGACTTCATTACACAAACTCAATTACTTATTAGTACTAAATGATTTACAAATAAAATTATTTAAGTCATCGTCAATGGAGCGCAGACTTCTTGGACAGGATGTAAGGCCATTACTTCAAAGCAAGCCACATCATTTGTCATGTAATTTCACTGAAAATGCTCCAAAAGGCACCAGTGCTACAGAAACAGGTACATATACAGAATCACTTACCAATCTGATCAGAAATGCTTAAAAGATTTGCTGATTTTTTTCTTCCACTTTTCCAGAATTCTCCCATGGATTTCACTTCAGAATCCTTTGAGTGCCACGTCTTTCTCTTATAATGTCTCTGCTTCTGCTTCAAGCCTCAGTTGAGGATCTGTATTTTCAGGAAGTGTTGCTTTGGCCACAAATGTTGCTGATAGTGCCGAGCAGCTTTTCCCAAGAGTGCTGTGGCTCACTTAGAAACCAGATAATCCTATGGGGTCACCCAATCTTAAATCTTCACTACAATCAAAATACAAGAGAAAGTGATGCAATATTACTTGAAAATTTTCTGACAACACAGGCTGTTGGCTAATTGCTAATGCTACCCAGTCATATGCAAACTGTCAAGGCCAATGCCTGACCACCTTGCCAGTGGGACACAAATATCAATGCAAGGTCAGTAAATTTAGGTCCTGCTAAATGGTTTTAGTGGGCAGGAATTTGGTTGAGGTAGATGGATGTGTCAAAGAAAGACTGAACCTAAAAACCTCTTCTTCATTTATACTTAAAAATAATTATCATGCACATTTTTTTGCTTTCATTTAGCACTTTTTCCCTTTAATTGCATAAAATAAAAATAAAGAGCTGTCGGCATAGCTCCAATCTGCAGAATTTCCTGCATGTGATCCATGTCTAAAAAAAAGCAAGCTTGAAAAGAGTATTACAGCCACCCATGAGAGGAGCAGTGAAGAGGAGTACAGATCTGGAACTGAGTTACTGCACCCACCTGCAGCTCAGTGTTGGAAAGACTGGAGCTGGCATCCTCTGTCACCATCCAGCATGAGGAGGTGGAGACTGCAGACCCAGATGCTCTCATCCATCAGTGTGTGCGCTCAGCTGTTCCACATGTTGGTTGCAAGCAGTGTACTATTTTCCTTATACTGTTCTTTCTGTGAGGTGTCAAAGCAGCTCCCAGAGGCTTCACCAAGTCTCTGATATCGGACCACGGGTGCTTTCAAACTTGAACAATCTGGAGAGTTTGTTTCCATAGCACTGCTCTGGCTAATCACTGCTCACTTTCTATGACCTTTGCAGTGAAGAGGCGGATGAGATGAATGTCAGCTTGAAGGCTACCCGCAGAACTTAATGACAACAAGCGCAATTTTGAGTTCAATACTGAAGAGTCCTTGTAGTCAAGTTAAACTCACACGGCTCCCATACTCATAATTCTTTTCCACTAGTAGTTCCACTACTTAAACCACTTGTTTTAATCCTTAATCATCCTAAACACAAGAATCAAGTTGCCACGCTTTACTGCACTGCAGTTACCTAGCAACACCCATTCACAAAATGCCATATATGGCATAATGCAGTAGAGAGAGACTGAGTGTACTCTCAGATTCAGTAAGCCAGGCAGCGTGAAAGGACATTAAAGAGATGTGGCTTTTCGAAGGGTAAATAACAAACAAGGAAATAAGCAGTTCTATGTGTGAGAGGTTAAAGCTGGGGTTTGTGGATGCTCTGCAGGCTGCAATCTATATAACACTGATTCTTGCAAGGTCATCTAATCTGCACAGCACGTCACATGTCGTTCAACCTTCATTCTTGCAAACTGTCAGAGTCAGTCAGTGTAAGCCCTATTGAAATGCTACACTATACGATTGTACGACGACACAAACTATTTTCTGCCTGTCCTGCCTGTCCTGTAATCCCGCGTATTCCCCCGTCTTCTCCGTTTCTCTCCACTGTTAGTGAGTCGTTCAGCCTGCTGGTCAGCCAGCCAATCAATTAGTCATCTCAGTGGGAACAGACTAAAACTTGGTCTCATCCCACACGTAACACCTAACAGATCTTAAGGCTTACAATACAGACAGAAAAGGCAGCAAATGAAAAAAAAACTGTGATTGATAAAACAGTGTTTCCATAGAAACCCTGGATATTTCATATTGACAGTAAGAAGATAGCTTTTTTTTTTTCTCCTCTCTTCTGCTCTAATCAATTTCTGTTGTGTTCTTAGATCATTTTGGCATCACACCGGCTGATTGTGTTGTCCTTATTATGCCTATCCTGTGTGTAATCATTTCGGTCCTGATTAAATGTCTTTAAATGAACAAATTACTCATTTCCTGAGTCTGCAGGGAGATGATCCTGGATTCTACTGTCACAAGATTTGTTGCTACATTCACGGATTTTTCTGACATTTTTTTCTCAAAGAAAATTTCTACCAAATAAATAAACTAGTACCTTCCAGTACAGAGAGAGGTTGTAAAATGTTGGCTTTCTAAGTAGTTTATTGAATACTGCTGCATGTGTGTGCGTGTGTAACGTGTGTCATATTATGGGTAGGTTTCTTTCTAATGGGGTCAAAAAGGAAATACCAAAAAGGTAAATTATTGACCATTACGGTGAAGACGTCAGCCTCCAGGAAATGAACATAAGTCACTTTTATCTTCACAAAAATTCACGACTGTGTGAGTGTGTGCGTACGTGTGTGCGTGTGAGGCACTGCAGATTGGAGTTGTTACTCTCCATGAATCACATTGCATTAAGACTTCTCATCACCTATTCATAAGCCTGTGAGAAATTCACCTGTAAGGACCATCATACTGTTGATGAGTGTGTGCCGTGTACTTTTTACGGTTTGCAGCACAGATGTTGTCTGTGGGTAGTTTGTGGTTTTTGTTTAAGACAGTAAGGCTCTGTGTCCAAGACAGTAATTACTGACTGACTTGCTTCCACAAACTAAGAAAAATGTCTTATTTGTAGAAGAAAGTAGAGCATTCTTGAATTATTGCTTTGCAAAACCATAAACCACAGAAAAATGCACAGAAATGGTTTAACGATGACTTTTTCCCATTACTAAAATTTGCTTTATGCACCACAATTTGATTCCTGGCCATTGAGTATATGGCCAAAAGCAGAGATATAGACCCGAACATTTCAGTTTCAGTCATGGACTAGCCTCCCGAAGCATAGTCGAGTGAGGGACAAATGCACATTTACAGGTGTGGGTCTAAGGCAGACCCCTTCTTATCGTATGTTTGCTTTAGAATTTGAATGCAGATGAATGCAATTTTTTCAAATGTTAAGAAAAGAGTGACAGCTAGTTATTACCAGTATTAGACATCTGTTTGTGTTTGAGATTGACACTACCCTTTTAAAGTAGTACGATATATATACTTATCTATGGGGCATAACATTTTTGAGGAGGGACTAGATTTGTCTCCTGCTGCTGGAGACGTATGCCTGTGCTTGGGCTTTGTCCTAGAAATGATGTATCTGACCCAGATATCCTCAATTACAGTTTCTCTCAAATCCAAACCTCACAATGTCACACAAAGTCTCCTTTTTTTCACTCCTTGCAAAATTTTGTTGCTAAGTGAATTTGGTTAAATATCTCCCTTCTGGCTCAAACTGTATTTGTGTTGCTTGGCAACATTAACTTAGCGACTGTCTTAACAGGAAGCAATTATGGAGGCTTCAGCGATTTAATGACCCACGTCTTCTCGCTGGCTCTGTGCGAGGCTGTTCGTTCACAGCATGGCATCCTGCTACCTGCAGGGTCCCATCACATGCTCATATTGTCTCTCTGGGATGCAGTTGTGTGTTTGCATGTTGAACAAACTCATTTTCTCAAGTTGCTTATGAATATGGTTCTAATAGCACAATTAGCTACCACGATGGTTATCCATTGAGACTCACCTATTTATATCACTACACTTACCAAGACTATTATTACCCTCAATCCTAACCTCAGCCGTCGTAAATTATGTTAAAAAAACAAACTGTATGCTTTGTTTAACATGAATCTAAACCTGCACTATAACTGATTTTTCTCATTTAAGCAGTATTATGATGTGGTACTTAATATATAAGATACTGTATTATGTTGCATACACATAATACAGTATGGTAAAAAGGCAAAGTGGGAAAATAAGCTCATAACTGAAAAACAGTACTATTACTAATAATACTGTAAATGACAAAAAGTAACAATGTGGAAAATGAAAACTTTAATAAGTAGTAAAGGTATAAATGAAAACACAGTAATAATGCTGCGAGCAGTTTTACAGTTGCCAGGAATTTAAGGTCAAATTTAGAGCACCCACTGTCACCTTGACTCAAAACTGCGACTTTAAAGTAAGATAACTGGTACTCTCAAGGTTTGAAATGCAATCCTTATAAAGATATAACAGTCCACAGTTTTGTAGACATGACCCAGCACTGCAATAAGAAATCCATGTCCACTTTGTATAATTCATAAGAGCCAGAGTTTGGACACCACTGATAAATCTCCTGCATCAACAGAGCTGGGAATCCTGCCATTGTGTTATTATGGGCACCATTGTGTTATTTGTGGACTGCACTCCCAGAATAAACTCAAGGTGTTTAAGGAGCTGCAATCTGGTGCCAAAAATAGGCAAGCTCTCTAAATGTACAGCTTTGTGACCTATGTTTTATAGCAGATGCGTGCGCGGCTTTCTAAACCAGAGTGGCCCAAAAAAAGCCCTGTGGGCAAAATCTGCTGAATCCAAAGTGCCTGAAATAGGACCTGTGGGCAAAAATTGGCTCCCATAAACTGAGTTTGGCCCACCAAAGTGTTACACAGGGTGCAAAATGCAGCATCTCTCATTTATTTTCTTTAAAACTGACATTTCCTCTGAGTTATTTGAAAGCAAGCTTTCTGTAACCTTTTCAAAAAATAACCCTTTGTGAAAACTTGGAAGGTCTAAAATGACTTTTAAATGTTACGGTAAAAATATATATCCAGAGATATATCCGCTTCAGGTTGTTGACTACAATGTTTTATCTTTTACAGTTTTAAAACATTTTGTCTGCAACTGAAGGATGCCCTTCTTGTATTTGCAAACTACAGAGAAGTTCATGTACTCTTTTTTTTTTCTCCTGTTTTAGAAAATCGGGCTAACATAAAGTAAAATTTAAAAACTATTACGAAGACGAAATATATAAATGGATGGCTATAGGAAGGACTTCCTTCTATGAAGTGTCTGAAGTTAAGTGGTTTATTTATCCACCTTTTGGCTGTCACTGCTTGACTAGCTTAGCTGCCAGTCTGTGACCATCTGGTAACCACCGGTCTGTGAGGGAAAAATGTCTATTCCCTGACTGGATGGTCAGCGGTTGCTGAAAATTGCTGGCAGTCTCCGTGAAACTGATTGCTAGAGCGCCATTCATGCAGGCCCGGCCCTAGTAACAGTGACCCAGGTTACTAGGGACTCACAGGTTGCTAGGGAAAAGTGTGCCTTTTAAAATGTGTTGGTTGCAGTATTAATTTCCCCATGACTGAAGCGATCAGAAGGACATTTCTGATGCATTTCTTTGTGACTGATATTACCTGGTTAAAGCCAGCAACTACTTGCCAAATGGTGGGGAATCCCAATTTTCCTCTAGTGACAGGAGGTCGCCAGCTGGTCTATGTGACTGTGTGAGGACACTGGACACTATATACATCCAAAAGTCTTGATAATGTCCTCTTTCATGATCCACCATGCAGATTGTCAAGATCTACCCCCATGAACGAGCCAGTTTTCTACATTTGTGTGATTGATTTCATTCATCCTCAGGTTTTTGCCTCAGTAGGCCAATTTGTTTTCTTGTGACCACCATAAACTAAAACGTCCTCATCATAGTGCCACATACTTACTGGATATAGCCTCCTCTAACATGGAAGGAAGTGTTAAGTCAGTGCTCAAATTTGTCCCTTTGTGTTAAAACAGAGGGACGGATGTGAGGTTAAAGAAATACTTGATACCCAGCTGATGGACACATGCCTTGAACAACTTTGGGTGGTTTTAGCACCCTTCTCACCTTGTTTTGCAGAGATGGTCAGCACATTTGAGATATTATTGCTGTCTGGCAGCTAACCAGTATGATCTTGATGTTCCTATTGATAGCTGGACTTGTAAGCGGTGATCTTCACTCCTCTCCAGCGCTCCCATTCTCTATGAAGAAATGGAGCTTGTGTCTCCATCTTTCCAATCTCTTTTGTCTGGAGCAAGTATTAAGGTGATTTTTTTTAAAGGGGGAAAAAAAACCTAAAATCATTTCCAGGGTGGAACAGCTCAAAATGATCACAAGCATTAACTGGAAAAAAAATGAAATAAAAAAGAAACACGCAGATGAAATAAATGGAAAAATATGAAAATGAATAGAAGCAACTGCAGCAGGCTGCACATACTGTACAGTTAGTGCATGTACATATTTTAAATTATCCATTTTTCGTCTGGAGCTTTTTTAGTTTGCTTAGTTCATTTGCTTTTGTAATCAATTGTGTATCCACACCTGATTTTATTATAGAGTGTAGTTTTAGAGTTGTTATATCATTTTATAGATGTAGAAATTTAAAATGAAACCATGCCTAGTAAGGTCTGATTGATTGCCTCCATTTGTGTTTTTATTATATTTGTCCAATCTATATGGAGCGTTATCAATTTGAGATTATGCAGTGATTCAGATGTGAACCCAGATGTGGTTCCAGATGTGGAACAAGGCTATTAGATGAACACATGTAGTAGTGATGCATTCAAGTTTTGACATTCAATATAGGCCAAAAACTGACCGTTGCTTATCTCTGTTTTTTTTTTAAGACAATGGAAAGCTAGTGTGTTAAGTTTTTACCTTGAGAAGCAAACATACTGTATATCTCATGCAACAATTGTGGGGAAGACTGCTGGCTTGACAGTTGCCATGACAGTCTTTAACACCCTCCACCCTTCTCAGGGTAAGCTGCAGGAGGTCTTTCCTGCAAAGGCTGGCTGTTTGCAGCATGCTGTATGGAAGCATATTATTGGAATGTTGATCAGCAGTGTCCTGGTAGTAACAGGTGCTCAAGCAACAAAGATAACCAAAGCTTTCAGAGTACTGTCAAGGAAAGTCGATTGAAAAACTTGGGGGAGCTTCACAAGGAGTGGACTGACACCTGGGGGACCACCACAAACATAGGGCTTCAGGAAAGGTGCTACTCTACAACTGTCACATTCCTGATATCAAGCCAGGCCTGAGTCACAGACACCGTCAGAAGCATTTATCTGGGAAAAAGCACAAGAACAGGAATGTTACTCAGTGGTTCAAAGTCCTTTCTTCACATAAAACAAAATTTTGTATTTCATTTGGAAATTGAAAATTGGAAACTTCATTGGAAACGAATGTCTAAGAGTACGGACCAAGCGTGGAGAGGCATACTCCAAGGTGTTTGAGGTCCAGTGTGACGGTTCTGGAGCCTGTGATGTTTTGGGGCTCCACAACCTTCACTCTGGTTTTGGTGGTGGTTGGTCCAAAGCTACCCAGCTGCTGGGAGTATTTAGTGCACTTCATGCTTCCATCTGCTGACAAAACTTTATGGAGGTGACAATTTTGCTTTTCCAGCAGGACGTAACACCTTCCCACAGCACCAACATTATGACCAAAGGCTTTGCTGACCGAGATATTACTATCAGCATACAGATATTGCTCTCGAATGACCCCGACCTAAAAGAAATTAGTTGGGCTTAAATAACACCTCCGCATTGCCACAAGATGATCACGTCTATGCCATCATGCACCGATACAGTGAATCATGATAAAGTACTGTGTTTATAAACTCAAGTACTTTTCTGATATATGCGTGCAACTTTCATGAGCTGTAAGCCATAATGATCAAAGAGAAACTTAGGAAATATTTTGCAATATTTCACTTGTAAGGAGTACATAATACATCAAAGCTTACCTTGTTGTATTAAATTAAAAAGAATAAAAATAACATTTTCACATTATTTTCATTTCTTCAGCTGCACGAGTGCATATTGAGTCTCAAAAGAGGGGCCTCTCACCATCCCTTCAGCAATAGACTGTACTGTGTATTTAAAATGTTTTTCCATCTGTGCTGTCATCCGTGTTCTAAAAGTAGACTTCTTTATTGTAGGATGTCCTCTTTTGAAAACAAAATTATCCAAAAAGCCCAAAGACCTCTATATTTGGTGCCTGTTGTTGCCAGGCAACAAAATGCAGTCCCAGCTGACTTTTTTTTTTTTTTTAGACCCTGAACATTTTAAGCTATTTAACCAAACACGTAAATGACTGACATGGAGTTAAAGTGGAAGTGTAATGGGAAAAGGAGAAAAGAAAGGCTACAGTGAGGAAGATGACTGGCTGAGTGACAGGGTGACGGGCTGGCCGTCTTCCTGGTTTCTCGCAGACTGTTGTCAAACTCAGTCGATCTTCGAGAATCCCAGTGCTGCCATCTGGGTTTAACGGGAGCTTCATCCTGGCACTGCCTACTGGTACAGATGGCATAAGGATACTATGTCACTGTTACAGTAGACTTGAGTACAATAGAATGGAGCAGAGCTGCAAAGTCACAGGTCGGTTTAAGTCATCACAGGAGCCACAAGATTTACTGTATTTATATCTAATTTTTCAAGG
>VOQK01028344.1:0-13216 GCA_015052645.1 Benitochromis conjunctus
AAATAGATGCAAGTAAAACACAGCCAAAAATAAATAAAATCAAAGATTCAGCCGCACTAAGTCCTGTCGTTCTTAAATCTATTTTCACCTGTTCAGCAGGAGTGGGGCCGGTGGAGGTTTGCCCGGTGCCACAGCTGTCATGTCAGTGGGGGGATCCGGGGGTTTCTCTGTGAATTTCACATTCCCGTGGCAGCGTGCTCGGTGCTTGCTCGTTTTGAAGTTTAATTTTTTGCTGTAGCGAGAAGTTTTCTTCCCACGCAGAGTGTACAGTGGATGCTAATGTTGTTGTCACTTTTTACGGAATCAAACTCAAAGTAATGTGAGTACTTCCAAGCTTTAAACGCTGCATGGTCGTACTCTCTCCTGCACTCCATATTATCCATTGTTGATCTTCACACGTCTTTTGCTGCCACGAACGTCACACACTTGTACATCATTGTCATGAGACACTCTCACAAACAAAATCACAGTTTAGCAATGCAGTAACACAGCGTGCTTATCGGAAAGTAACAGTAATCTAATGACTTTTTTTGCAATAGTAATTCCTTTACTCGTTACTTGAAAAAGTAATTGGATTACAGTAAGGCATTACTGCCCATACTCACTCACCACACAAAAGTCCCATGATGTGATTTCCTCAAAGAAACATGGACTACAGTACAGGCATGCTCATGTTTATGTCAGTAATCCCTGCGATGCCTTTTTATCACCTTTTCTCCTTTTTTTAAATTTAATTTAATTTTACACTCACTGGTCACTGTATTAGTTACCCTATTAGTGCGGGTTGCCTTCAGAACTGCCTTAATTATTTGTGGCATAGATTGAACAAAATGCTGGAAACATAATCTCTGAGATTTTGATCCATGTTGTCATGATAGCATCACACAGTTGTTGCTGATTTGTCAGCTGCACAGCCATGATGCTTTGTTTATTCCTGCATTACAAATCAATTGTAATGATGTGGCTGGAATTATTTTACATACAAGCAAACCCTCCTGGAGATCGGGAACACGCATACATATGCTGTGATCAGGTTAGGTTTCATTACATCTTATATAAGACAAACCTATTTCAAATTATCATTAATAGTAAAAACACCTCTAATTTGAGATGGAGGGTTTAAGCTCTTCTTACGAGTTCACTTGACTTTTTAAAGCTGTATCTTGTGTGTCACTGAGGAGTAAAATCTAAATTAAAATCCCTCTGTCTGACTCTAGGTATTTTTCTTCAGTTGGTGATTTCCAAGTAATGGGCGGATTCCAACCACTTCACAAACTCTCGCTGTAAGCACTTTTATTTTTCTTAAGTGCTCACTGTAGGAGTGCATCTCTCTTCATTTGCAAATATATGTTCTTGTGTATTTTCTTCTTTTGTGACATAAACTAAAAGCATACAACTTATCCCAGTCACTTAACAGACACTTTATTCTAAGAGTGCATCTGTCTCTGCCTGTCTCTTCTCCTGCCCAGTGAGAGTTTAGGCTTTCGGCAGACTTTGCTCACTCAGCTGTCCGTATCAGATCAGTCAGCCGGTGGTGATGTTGATCTGGTTTCAATGTTGTACTGGCCTCTGCAGCAGCTCCACCAGTACAGCCGAGCCCTGCTCAAACTGGCGGCCTGCTATGATGTGGTGAGAAAGTCCTTTTCTCTCTTTTTGTCTCAAGCACTTTTTTGACCTTCCTCCTTCTTCTTCTCTCTTTCCCTTGCTCCGTTCCCTCACTTTCTGTTTCTGTTCCTATGACTGAGCAGCCTTAGAACCAGTGGTTGTTACTGTCACTGTACTGGCTCCAACTGTTTTATATGTTTAGGTGTACAAAATTATCTGTCCTTTTCTCCCCAGTTAACTCTGGAGTATCAGTCCCTCGATCAGGGTCATAAAGATTACGAGTCGCTGTCTTCATCACTGCTAAGAAGGAAGAAGGAGGCTGAAACTACCTTCCTGTTCTGGAAGACCCACTCTGGCAAAACTACTGTGAGCACAACTCTGTTTTATGTGCCTGCATCCTGTAATTTTTTTTCTAGTCTATATGCATTAGTCACTATGCTTTCCTTTGAGGTTTTAACCCACGACAACAAGTGTGCTTCTAAATTTTATCTCACTCCCTAGAGCCACTAGCCTTCCTGGCAGGATTCCCTAAGTTCTCCTTTTCAAACTGAGCTGATTCCCAGAGTATTAATTTGCCCTGAACAGGCCTGCCCTGTCTTGCATTGGCTAAAGTAATAGGGTAGTTCTCACTGATGGGTGTAACATGCTGTTCAAAGACAGAACAAATAGGTACAGTTTTCAAAACTTTCAGTTGGACGTCAGTCTCTTTTCTGCACCTCCTTTCTTCAGTTCCTAAAGAACTATAATAGATCTGTATAGTAACTGGTGGGTTACTACACACACCTGAAGTGTCTGCTTGCACAGAAAGCTGTTTCCAAGGGTTTCCTCTTGTAAATTCATCAAATTCCTGGACAAATATAAATCATCTTTCTTTCAATTTGTTGCACTTTGATCAAGATGTCTGCAACAGCATCTGAACTGCAAAGCAGCAACCCATCATTGTGCAGTACAGTCCATTGAAAGTAATGGTTTTCAGAGTGCAGCCTCTGCCACATCCTGTGTGAAAACACATTAAGTTATGAAACATGTGTTGCAGCTTATGAGCTACCAGAGTACCCGGGTTTTATTAAGGAAATTTATGTGCGTGATTTTGTTCTTCAGGAGTGCCTGCGTCTTCCCAGGCGTCGTGTGGTCTGTGAAAGCAGCAACAGATCTGTGACTCTGCAGAACGCCGGGCGGTTCTCAAATCACTGGTTCATATTGTTCAATGATGCCCTGGTGCACACACAGGTACTCAGTATAAATCAGTATGAAATCAGACATATTAAAGTGCTTTTCTTGTTTATGTTGGTGGCATAAATTCATGTTGGGGGAAACAGAGCATAAAGGAACCTTTTAAAATTGTCTTTACTTTGTTTTCTTTTTTTTTTTGTTAACAACAACACTCACTATACACCAGAGAAAACCCAAAGGATCTCTGACCTGACAGTGTTTTCTGGTCATATGCATTGATTTACAGCTGAAGCTTACATATTTACATTGTGTGTTTTATTCAGGGTACAATTCCCTCTCAGAGCTTCGTGAGTATCCCTTGCACCAGTTTACCCAGTTTCACTTCCAATAACAGACATAACTGTAACTGAGCTTGAGCTGCGGCAGCATACTGTAGGTTGGCTGGCATCTGTTCAGTGCTTCCACTCTGACAGGATCAACTAGGATTTGAAGGCAGCTATATAAATGTTAATACAGGACTTCATGTATGTTACAGGTGCCTAACGATCTGGAGCCTTATATACTTTCAGAAGCAAGTTCTTCGGTTAGTTCAAAGATCTGAGGCGATTTTTTTCCTGCAGAAATAATAACTCTGCAAATATCATATAGGCCAAATAATTATCTGCCTCACCAGTGAGTCTCTCATCCTGTAGACACGCTCCAGCTCCATCTTCGTGAGTAACACTTGGCGACACTAGTCTGTGCTCTGCTTTGCAACCTGGTTGAGCTTGGCATGGCAGCACACAAACCTATTCTCCACTGGTTGGAGTAGCCATCCAGCTTGCACCAAATCTTCACAGCAGAATAAGATGGTGGAGTTGAAGTTGGTCTGCCTGAGAGACAGGAGTTTCTCTGGTGGGATCACATCTACGGCAACTGGTCAGCCCTTTGATAGGAAATGAAAAGACAGAAAAAACTATCGACTGATCTACGACTAAACAAAGAATTAGTTGTCTGCTTGTATAATGATAGACGATGGATTGCGTAGTTCATATATGAATTTTTCCTTTGATGTCAGAATTGCTCGCCATTATTTTCCCTAATACTATGTTTTTAATATCTTGTCCATTCAGTTAACATGAATGAGGCTAAAACAAACAGTGATCATTGGCCTTTGTAATATTCCAGCATTACAGAAGTCCTGTGTTAACATTTATTCTGTGCATGTGTTCCTGATAGCTGATTCTGTCCAGCTGCTGCTCAGCAGGCTGCTGTGTGTGGATTCATCTGTGTTTAGAAGATTTTCCAACATTAGTTAGTGATGAAAGTAGATGAGGTCATAGCTGCAGTAGTTCAGAGCTTGTAAGGGTGATGGTGAAAGGATGCATCTCTCACTGCTGTGGTCTAGCTTTAAACAAGGAGGCTGTCACTGATTTCTTCCAGATGATGGCTTCTTTATTCTTACATTTACTGTCAGCTTGTCCTCTCTGGCTACTTTTTTGGTTTTAGTTTCTTCCTGAGACTCCTGTTTCCTGTTTGATGTGGTGTGGTGCGTTACTAGAGTTTTGGGTTCATGTCACGTGTTGTGAGTTAAAACTCTGAGATACTGTTGTGTCTGTGAAGGTTCTCAGTCATCCTGGTCATCGTAGTCTAAGGAGTCTAAAAGCATCTGGACTTCTTTAAGTTGCTTGAAGACGTTTCACCTCTCATCCGAGAAGCTTCTTCAGTTCTAAGTTAAAATCATGAGATTTCCTGAGGTCAGGAAATCACATGATAGGGTGGAGCTAGGTTTCACAATGCGTTCACCCGAAACCTTGGCTGATTGTGACCTACACCCACTTTCACACCTTGGCTCGTGTGATTAGGTAGAGGATCATTAGGGGGTCCATGTCCCTCTTGGGGGGACACGCCCATAGGGCTTAAATCTGGGACTTTCCACCATTTGACCGTAGAACTGAAAAAGCTTCTCGGATTAGAGCTGAAACATCTTCAAGCAACTTAAAGAAGTCCAGACACTTTTCTTTCCAAGCTCCTTAGACTCTGAGATATCATTGATGTACTAAAAGTCATTTTGTGCATCAGAAATAAATCTCATAGTTGTAAAATGTGGTTAGAATGCAAGGTGCACTGAGAAAGGTTTGTAATTCTGCCCATGACAATCAAAAATTAAATCTGGCCAGTTCCCCTTCAAGGTCTTCTCCTTATCCATCCATCCATCCATCCGTCTATCTGTCCATCTACTCATCCAGCCATCCATCCATCCATTCATTTCCGCTTATCTGCCAATCAAGTTATGCTGGATATTCTAGACACCTTTCTCCCCAGCATCTCTTTCCTGATCCTTCTAAGTGATCATGAGGCATTCCCATGCCCAATAAGATATAAAATCTCTCAGTGAGTTCTGGATCTTTCCCTCCTAGATGTTAGATGTGCCCCAAAGAAGATGATGAGAGTTCTTCACTTGGGGCAGCATCTCTTCCCAGATCCAGAGGGAGCACTCCACTGTTTTCCAGCGCTCAGACTTTGAGCTGCTGATTGTCATCGCAGCATTTCACACTTGGCTACAAACTCCACTAAAGCCAACAGAACCACATCTGCAAAAAGCAGAAATGCTATTCTGAGGGTCAAAAAATGGACCCCCGCTTATCCCTCTGATCTTGTTCATGGATTAGAGATGAGGGTGAAACCCTGGCAGGTCCAACACTCACTTCTGTGTGTCCGCCTCCAGCATGGTTACCATTTCTGTGGTACTGTTTTCAGCTCACATTAGATGTACTCACCACAGACACACAAGTTCAAATGTTCAGAGCAAGACTTCCACAGATAAACCTAAATGCAGCAGAAGTGATCGAAGCAGTAAAGAGGTGCATAAGGAGAGGACCTTGAAGGAGAAATCATCCAAATTTAAATCAGGGTTGATTTGTAGGAGTCACACAACTTAATGGTTACATCTCATGTAGTTTAAAAAAAAACAAAAAAAACTTTTATGGACTTTTAACTGTAATTGATATAAAATGGAATTTAAAACAGTCAATTACTTTGATTATTAAAACATAAGTCATATTGAAAACAACTGAAATATCATAAAAGGTCATACGTTTATAGAGGAAACTGACTAATTAATGTAGTGTAGTATAACTGAAATCAAAGGACGTTGAACTTCCCCAATTTACCAGCACACTGTCAGGAAACCACAGAAATGAATAAAGGCATATCTCTTGGTCATCTATCCTTTTCTCTCTCTCTCTCTCTAACATACACAGACACAGTAGGATTTGATTGTTTCTGAGGTTTTGTAATCTCAGACAGCGTGTTGTTACCTAATATGTGAGAATTACAGGAAAAGTGCTGCTCTCCCTCTTTGTCTGCAGTTCTCCACCCATCACGTCTACCCTCTGACCTGTTTGTGGGTGAAACCGGTCACTGACAACGGCAGTGGACTGTGAGTTTGTTGTTGTAGCAATCAATCTACATGCTGACTAATGCAAAGTAAAGGAATGTTAGTCGCTCTGATAAAAACATTTATGTAAGACTATAGCCTCAACAGCAACATGGGAGCAGTGAGATCCATGTGAGGATCTTTTTTAATCTTTTAATTTATTTTGTATTTATTGGATGGGCAACAAGCAGCAAATAACTAAGCTGTCAGTTATGGTTAACTTTTCATAAAAAGTTGAAACCCCAGAATAACCAGTAGAGTCCCTTTCAACGCCCAGACTCATAAGAAGGTAATAAGTCCTTCATGTACTTATAAGGATGTCATTTATGCTTTTTATTTATGAGTCAGATTTTAAAATCTGAGCAGCTGGGATCAGTGGAGGGAGCTCTGACTTATTCCAGTTTACAAAGTATTGCATGACCTTATGAAAATCAGCAGGAGACAAGAGTGATCTAATTCTAGAAATATTTTTAAGTTGGACCTCCAGCCTGCAAAGCGTTTAGGGAGTGGAAGTTGGATGTCATTTGTAATGCACTATTTAAAAGATCCATCTTCTTGTTTTTTTTTGTACCGATTAAGTTAATTATTGCTCTTGTGCTACATATTTTCAGTCATGCCCTCAAAATAACATGTCCAGAGGAGAGTTTCACCCTGGTGGCCTCGACACCACAGGAAAAGGTACATTTATGGGTTAAACCATTACTGTTGTCAGTTTGTAAAGAGAGTTTTTTTTTTTTTGTTAAAAGATCGAATTCCTTCTTAAAGCGTCTGCTTTGGTTTTGTGCTTCTCTCTCTGCAGAACAAGTGGTTACGATCTCTTAACCAGGCAGTGGATCAGATACTGGGCGGCGGAGGTCAGGGGTCGTCACCGGCAATGACTCGCACGGCCTCCTACACGTTCACGGCAGACGAACGGTTCAAAGATGCTCAGTACACCGGGAGCTGGTTTGCAGGACGGGTTCATGGCAGGTTGGAAAATATGTTTGTATGGTTTTGGCATTCTCTTTAAGGTTTAGGAGTGTCCCTGAATGCATCATTTAGTAGAACAATAAAAATGTTCCTTATTTAATACACCTGTAAAATCAAACAATAATAACAGCATTTGATGGGATTGTATTATTTAGTCACGCATAAACACATAAAGCAATGTACCCACATCAATAGGTTTGCAATAGAACTTAAATACAAAAAAATAGCCAGTTAGCAATACTAAACAAATAATCCAACTTTATGTCTTTTGAATCTCTTAGAAACAATGATTAATGTCAAATATGTTTATATATATCTAAAAAGCACAGCCACTTCTTCAGTAAGCAGGTCTGAAGTCATTACGTTTTTAGGTCAAAGAGGAGCAACGTGCATGAATGAGGAATCAAAGCACTAGAAGCCAATAAGTGAAGTCGGCACGAGTGAAGAAAAGACTGTTACCAGCCTTCTTGTGTAAATTCCTTCTTTGTGTGGGGAACTTAATTGATGACGTTGGCTTAACGGTTTAAGCAGAAGCTATATTTTCCTTCACAGAGGAACCATGAAGTGGCCGGATGGGCGACTCTACAAGGGGAACTTTAAGAATGGACTGGAGGATGGGTCAGTATAGAGGTGGTTACTGGATATGTTGTTCATTTCCAGTAAGAAACCTCTTCACTTTCTGCCTTTGATCACGTGATAAAAAAGGAACAGAAATAGTGATGTAACTGGCCTACACTTCACCCCTGGCATGTTTTAAATATCCACTTCACAGATGCTGATCTTTGCTAACTATTACTTTTCCTTCCAGCTATGGAGAGTGTGTGATTCCTAATAAACTACTGAATAAAACTGACACCTACCAAGGACAGTGGAGAGAGGGCAAGATCCATGGTTTTGGCAAGTACAAGTCAGTACACATTTTCTACCAACTTTCTGGTGTGAAATGGCAGAAATTGTGCGTGCACTCTTAGTCAGTGTTACGTAGTCTGGACGTCCATATACAGATATAAAAGCTTTTTAAGTTTTAAAGACATCAGCTCTTATTAACAAATGTCTTGGATCAGCAAATGTGGAACTGAAATAAAACATGTCTCCACAGTGTTTTTTTTTTTTTTTAAAGTGGCCACAGCTGTGGGTTCAGCACACTAACACAGAAGGCTGCTGTGTATGTGTCATACTCAGGTATGCCAGTGGCGAGGTGTACGAGGGCTGTTTCTGTGACGGGCAGCGGAACGGTTACGGCATGCTGAGCTCTGGGAAACTGGCAAGGACTTCATCCAGCGTTTTCATCGGGCAGTGGGTCCACGACAGGAAGACGGGATATGGCGTCTACGATGACATCACAAGGTCTGAATAACCCCAAGAAAACTGCTAATTTAGAAATATGGAAACTCAGAAGTGTTAGATGTGGAACGCGCCTCTTTAGGTAGGACGGAGCAAGGTTTCCTCTAAGGGTCGGTTCAGAGTAGTCGATAATCGGTCCCGGTTTCTAGACATGGCCTATCAGTGAATAAATTTTGTATCAAAGACATGCTACTGCCAGCAGTCCCTGATCTCATTTTTCCCCCCAGAGGAGAGAAGTACATGGGCATGTGGCTGGATGACCAGCGGCATGGCAGCGCGGTGGTCATCACGCAGCACGGCGTGTACTTTGAAGGAATTTTCAGAGAGAACAAAATGAACGTAAGTACATCCTGAAATATGTACCTGCTTACATATGTGCTCAAAAATCTGTTAGCCGATCAATGAATGGAATTTTAATCTGTGGGGAGGGCGCACACGTTGTGTTACTTGTAAGTAAAATAAGTGGTTTCTGCTGGTTTATTTAAATACATGTGCAGACATTTCTGAATTAAATTGATTTCATTTGAAAGAAGAAAAGTAGTTTGAACATTTACAAATGCATTTTTGTCTTTATTCATCCTATGTGTTTAGTTCTAAACACTTTAGAAAAAAGCTTTTAGTTTATAATAAGTATTTACAAACGCCTGCACCTGAAGTAACAGATAAGTTGGGAGACATGCAGCGTAAGAAGGGTGGAAATGTTGGTGCAGACAGGTAGTAGCTGCAGGCCTGTGGTGTGTTGATAAAATACCAAATGCATTTTACACAATGCATCCTACACGTGGCAGGTAATAATTAAATAACTTATCCTGCTTATCATCAAAAAGGATTCACTTTGATGTCACTGAAGCACATACCCAGAGGGTCCTGGGCTGGCGGATAGGAGTGCAGAGCTCTCAGAGCTCGTGCTTTTCCTTCTTCAAACAGCAGAATTTAAAAAATCCTAACCTCACTACTGCTCCCATTAGTAGACTCTAAACCTGCCAGCAAAGGACATCAGGCTCATCTCAGCCAAACAACATATACAAACCCCAGTATTACTCAAGCATGCTTTTTTAAAATGCATGGACATCTTTTTAATCCTTTTATGGTTACGTAGATTTAAATTCTGCCTCAGTTGTTGCGAGGTGAGTTTACTGCATTTGGATCATTACAGCAATCACTTCTCTGCCCTCCAGTATCAGCGTTACAGCGGTTAGCCCAATTGCCTCACAGCAAGAGAGTCCTGGGTTTGAATCCACCAGCCAGACAGAGCCCCTCTGTGTGCATGTCCTCCTTCTGTGGGTTTCCTCCAGGCACTCCATTCTTCCTCCACAGTCTAAAGGCGTTCATGTTAGGTTAACTGGTGATTCTAAATTGCCCGTTGGTGGGTGTGAATAGTTGTTCATTTCTCTGTGTTAGCCCTGCAGCCTGCCAACCTGCTGAGGCCGTATCCTGCCCTTTCAGAGAAACAGAAGGATGACACAGAAACCTCAGTGTGTGAATCGGTTAGCTAAAATGAATTTATTATGTTCTAGTTGGTAAAATAATGTCTTAAATGAATTACTGAGCACAAACATCCCCTTTATAGAGAGTACAGTAAGAGCGTCCAGCAGACTGGTGTTAATTTGGTCTGGTTGGGTTTGTCAAACAACACTAGACATGAAAATTATGTTTTTCAACTGCAAAATGTTTTCTGGGATGTTTTTAGAGTTAGACAGTTAAACAAAAAAAATCCTTTTTATTTACTTAAATGTTAACAATAGATGTCTTTTTTTTTTAATCTGTTTTTATTTTTATTGCACCAAGCACGTAAAAGACACAAAGGTTTCACTCAGGATCGATACATGTCTAATCTTATCTATGATATTTGTGACTGCACTGCAGATTGTAGTGCATGTTGTAGAACTGGTGCACCTGTGCACCTCACGCCTTTAAATGCCTTTAAATCTGACCTGATGATGAAATGTATATGAATATAATGTGGTGATGACATCTTAATCGTGTTGGTGACATGTTTGATGCACTGTGTGTTTTCTGACAGGGTCCGGGATTGTTGATGTCAGACGATGACACAGTTTTTCATGGGGAGTTTACTGATGACTGGACCATCAGCGGGAAGGTAGAAGACATTTCTGCTCTTTGTTTAAGACTCTGTGTCTGCAAAGGTCTTATTTTGATAGTCTTCAAAACTTTAATCTACCTTTTTTTCCTTTTTATCACAGTTGTTACTAATAATACTCTAAAACAAGTTTCATTCATCAGTCCTGTTCCCTTCTCCTTTAGGGGGTTTTGTCCATGCCTAATGGTGACAGCCTGGACGGTCAGTTCAGTGGAGAGTGGAGCTCAGGGCTGAAGGTGGTTGGAATGTACACAAAGCCAGGCATCAATGAACCTCGGAACAAGGAGAAGAACGGCCTGAAGTGAGTATTTATTACACGCTAATAAGCTGGTTTTATAATAATACATGTGAATGTGCTCCTGAAGTGTGCAGGCTTTAATTTGTCAACTTGTTTGTCTGTTACGAGGGTATAATCGTAATGTCGTGTCATTTAAAACTTTGAAACTGTTGCACGTGTGCAGCAGACTGGGTCAGTACGCCATACCGGCAGATCAGAGGTGGATCTGTGTGTTTGATGAATGCTGGAGTCGGCTGGGCTGCGACGCTGCAGGGAGAGGAGAGAGGACGACGGCCTGGGAGAACATCGCTGTTACAATAACAAGTGCACGACGGCAGAGGTAGACACAGATGCATAACGGACGCAACATCAAAGCCTCAGATTTAATCTGCGTTGGTTTAGACCGTAGATTTCAAATAAAAGATTGATGCATCCAACTTGAGGTCACACATTGGTTGATGAGATCCAGTTTCAAAGGCTCACTTTCAGCATTGTAATAGTCAGCAGGTTGATTTTTTTTAAAATCAGGTTTCAATAATAAACTTCTTTATTGTGCATTTTACCTCAAATAGTGCCATAATTATGAAAATGAATATATTAAAACTTAAATTTAAAACTGAGAACATAAATTCATCAGAAAGGTGTTTACATAAATTCATTGAGAAGTAGAGTCATGTTCCCCTAGACTTCTATAAAACTGACAGGAAACAGCTGATAACTTAAAGCACCACCTCATCCATCCAACACGGCCGTGGCTCTGTCGTGCTTTGGCATGTTTGGCTGACGGTGTATCTGCCACAGTGGCATTAATAAAACACCGTATGTGTTAAAGTGAAAGCTCTGCCACACAGTTTTTTATAATGGTGTAAACCTACACATTTTAAAGCTGAGACATTAATGCCGTATTTATCATTTTGCTTTAAACCAAATGTGCTGAAGCTCCTGCAGAAGAAATATGTAACTTTCCAAACTACTTAAGGGGCCGCACTGTGTGATAATAATTCATCGTGTCTTGTGTATACAGTTGTCAACTGTCAACAATAAGTGGATGTGTCTGTGTGCTGTATGTGTGTAGCCCAGACCTCAGCAGATCTCAGACCAAAGTCCTGGAGTGTCTGGAGTTTATTCCTCAGTATGAAGAACCCGTCACTACAGAAAACTACGACAACATACGAAGATACCTCACCAAGGTATAGAGATCATACATTTAAATAAACAGATTTATCCTTCATTAAGGTGCAGACGCAGCTAGTTTTGGTAAAACAGACTGTGTGTCTGTGTGTACGGGGTGTGTACTGTGTGTACACAGTACACACACAGTACACACACAGCACACAGTACACACAGTCCGGGGTGTGGACTGTGTGTACGGGGTGTGATCAAAAACGTGGATGTCCACCAATCTTGATCAGTGGATAAGTGGAGATCCAGCATGCATGGCAGAGGTAAAAGTGCAAAGTGGATGAATTCGCAGGGAGACACGCGGTGAGTGGAGGTTGTGTGTCTGCGCACAGTTACATGCTAGACACATCAGCCTGTGATAGACTGGCCAATAACAATTCGCGTCCATTTTTAAATCTCCAGTTAAGTGAACAGGCACGTGTTTGGACTGTGGTGAGAAGCCAGAGTACGTGCAGAGAACCCATGAATAAAACAATGGAAAAAATTCATTTAATTTTCAATTTGAGGCATTTTAGATAACAAAGAATAAATAAATTAGAACATAAATTTTTGAAGAAAAATAAAGAAAGCTAACTGAATGATATTGTGTATTTGCTAAATTAATTAAAATCTATTGAAATAATAAAAACATATCCTTATATTTTGTCTGTCACTTTGGTATGTATGTGTGTGCATCAGGCATGTGAGACTCCCCACCACCCTCTAGGCTGGCTGGTGGAGACGTTGGTGACAGCGTACAGGATGACGTACGTCGGCGTGGGATCAAACCGCAGGCTGCTCAGGCAGGCTGTGCAAGAGGTCGTGGCCTACCTCACGCACTTCTACAGCATCATCAGGTAGATTCATCTCTGTTTGTTGGGCCCTCATAAAAGAGTTTCTATACACAAGTCTGAGACTGGAGAAACTTCCAGGACTGTGGAAGTTTCCTAAAAATGTGAAATTTGGCTGTTTCCCTGTTTAAGGTCATCTTAGTGCAGCTTTCTGTGCCATTGCTACATTTCTATCACTACCTTAAAATCCTATTCTGACCACCTTCACTTGTGCATGTGCAGATATTTTCCAGGTCAGATTAAACCGACTTTATGTCGAGTATCTGAAGAACCTCTCCCTTGTGACTTTGAGGGCTTTTAACTCTGGAAGTAGACAT
>VOQK01028346.1:38007-49954 GCA_015052645.1 Benitochromis conjunctus
TAACAGTCTCATCAGTGACCTCCTCTACGCCACCGCTTCACAAGTGTCCAGTTTGTAGCCAAAAACGGCTCATTTCACTGCGTTCGTCACAACTAAGTGATAGAAAATCAAAAAACTTTGCAGCACATGTTGCAGGATCTCAGTTTCCTTTGGAAGTAGAGCCTGTAACATGTACAGAACGTGCCCAGCTGAGGTCAGGGTTCAAACCAGGAGCCTTCTGCACTCACTAGAGGAAAACTAAGAAGATCTCAATAGTCATTTCGGTTCATCCTCTGACTGAAATCTCAAATTACTGTTGACTGTCTGGATCAGAGTGAGAAACAAGCTGATAGACAGGAAGATATTACCAATCATGGCTGTGAGCATGGCTGAGAAGAATTAGTTTCTGTAGACAAGTGAACTTAGATGACAAATAGCACACAAGCCCATCCCATAATTTTGTATCAGGTTATGATCAGCACTGTCAGCATACTGGAATTTCTAACTTTAGAAACCAATTTTAGATTTTCATGAAAAATTGAACTTGAATATGATTATTATGTGACCAAAAGGTCAATTTGCAGTTATTCAGAAACACTACCATCTATCTTTCTAACACCAGAGTCTCACTGCTTTTTAACAAGGTAAGAAATGACAAGAAGAAAGGTTCTTGTCATGAAGATTCAGAGCAGCAGTTTTCAGAGCTAGCAGTTCACTAGTCAGCTCCAAGCTTCCTTAAAAAGTAGCTGAAAAATCGATACTTTTCACAACACTGGCCACGACTCGTGATCTTTATTTTTTTAGAAGTTGTCGCTGGAGTTGACGCGGCAGCTTTGACTGTAATAAAGCATTATTCCACAGTACCACTGAACACCGAAATAACCTAAACCACTTAAAACTCTGCAGTGTGAGCTGCACAGACGAGCCCCTTAAACCATCATCCATCAAAACTCGTTATGGAGAGGTATTGGCATGCCAAGTGGCAGTGAGAAAATAATGCTTTGACTGTGTTTTTTAAGGGTTACCGTTTTAAGAATGATTAAAAATTCCCATAAACACTCCTAAACTTTCCCAGAAGAGCTGAAGCTGTTATAGCTGTAAAGGGTGGGAAGACAACCTATTAAACCCTGTAGATCAAGGATGAGATGAGAAATACTTTTGGGAATAAAGTCTGCAATATCAGCAAACTGCACAGTCATCTGACCCACATTTCCAGACGTAGACAAAGTTTCTGATCTATCAATTCTAGTCTGTAAAGTGTTCCCACTATTATTTCTATACCCGATAATTAAATCCAATTTGGCTGCAACATCTCAACACTTGGGGAAGCTCAAGGGGCTTCCAGCTTATAATGTCAGCACTAGGAGAGTGGGGATCACTTGGGGGTTGCCCGTCGCCACAGTTGTTTGACTCGCTAACAGAAGCCTCTGGATCAGCTTAACGCAGGCCTGCAGGGCCATCAAATCCCTGCGAACACGTGGGACTGATGCATGATGTCAATTTCAGCGCCTGTTTAGAGTGCGTGTATGTGCGAGGGAGCAGAGAAAAGGGAGATGTTGTGTGTAACGGCATAAAAAGTGAGAGTAAGGACAAAGAGAGAGAGAGTTAGGATTCAGAGCTCGTGAACAGATGGAGGCAGATTTTTGCTGTCTGCAGGTCGGCCTCTGCCGTCACAGAACAGTCAGATTTACTTTGTCTGTCACAAGCAGATGGCATTTCAGTACAAAACCACAAAAACACTGCCAGCACATGGAATAAGTGCTGCTGATGTTAGTTATCTGACCACAGTTATGCAACACAGCAAAAGGTTTAGAAAGTCTTTTTCTTTGAAAGATTACTGCAAGGACATGCACCTACATTGCCATGTTGGTTTTAAAAGTCACAAAGCATCGAGGCCCCTAACAGTGTCATTAATACATTATGAATAGCACAAGTTCCTACCTCTGAAACATTTAAACTAATGTTATATTACATTGAGGCTGATCTGTTTCCTTATTCACATCCGTCTGGCCTCTGAACCTGAACTATTATCACTGGAAAAAGTTTCAAAGGAGGGGAAAAGGACCAATCGCTCTGTATCAAAGTTTACAAACCGCAGCAGGAATAAAGAGCGATATTAAAATGGGCTGATATTCAAGCTCTTACTGGTTCTGTGGTGAAGGAGCATTGTCTGCTGACATTTTTCTATGTCTGTCAAACCTCATTTGTCTGCCTGGATGTGTGTTGAGTGTTTTTGTCTGTCTGTTATCAAAGTCTGATTAATCCTGAGATGCAGCAAGTCCCTGAGAGTGTATAAGCATCTGTAACATGACAGTGTTTTGGCCCAAAAACTCATCTTTAATTGCTATCTGACATCAGAGTCTCTGCTCCAGTATGCTGTCAGCTTTAAGTGACTGCTCTGTCATGCCTGCACTTTTAATCAGCAGTCCTCACTGAGTGGCTAACGTTATTAAGCTCCAATCAGACCTGCTCATTCAGCTGCTCCCTGCATCCCCTTTTTTCTATTTTCCACACGATGTTCATCTCGAGATCAGTTTCTGGTGATAAACTGCCTCATCCAACTATTTTGCAACCAGTTATAGCTTTCATATCCTGTTTAAGAGTTTAAGACGCTGCGTGTTTTGTGTTCCATGCAGAGATATTTCAGAGGTTTGATATATGATCAAAGTCACGACAGTGTACAGGAGCAGCTGACTGTGAGACACCTTCATCATTGATCCAAAAACACAAAAAGATCACCATCACACCTTTATGTCAAAGTTAATTACTTCCTCTCATGCGTGGACTGTTACAGTGATGCTAAATAATGAGGTCAGTGTAGCTCTGTGAGCTAAATACTCAGTTTCAGACAGTCTGTTTTCTGCTCTTAGCAACCTAGACCTATGTCACTAAATGTGGTCACTTGCTATTCAAACCTCCTGTTTGATATGGGTGGCCAATCAGAAGAAAGATGGCCCAATCAGAGACAGACAGCCTATCCACAGTATAAGAATGGATTACTTTGAACTCTAAAACTATTCTAACATATCCCAAAAAGTTGATTGTGTTCATCAGGACGTAGCGTTTTCCATGGGAGAAACGTTTCGTCACTCATCCGAGTGACTTCTTCAGTCACTTGAATGAGTGACAATATTCTTGGAAGATATTCTAACAGAGTAAAGAATAAAAATATGGAGCTATGAGCTTAATAGGATGAGAAGGCTGACAGACTTAGCACAAAGACAGTAGAACCCTCAACATTAAGAAACTTAGACAATAAAGAAAAACCAAACACCCGCTCTCAGCAGGTTCAACTTCCCTAACATTGGACAGATCCCAGTTGGCTGTTTGCAGTGTTTACAATAAGCTTGGCTAACAGGCTGGTGAATCATGTCTATTATAATCCTCACTTTCGCATTAAGACTGGATTTTGTTTTCTGTTTCCTCCTGTTAGGTTCCTGTTTCTGGGTGGCAGTGCTCGATGGTCGTGTGGTGGGCATTGTGGCGGCGCAGGGCCACGAGGACGAGAACACGGTTGAGCTGCGGCGGATGTCGGTGGACTCTCGCTACCGCGGCAAAGGCATCGCAAAAGCACTGGGTCGTCGCGTCCTGGAGTACGCCGTGCGCAACAACTATGCCGGCGTGGTCCTCGGCACGACTGCCGTGAAGCTGGCCGCCCACAAGCTGTACGAGTCGCTGGGTTTCTGCAGAACGGGCCAAAGCGAAGACTACCGGCTACCCGGGATGAGCCGCTCGCCGCTGGAGAGGCTCTTCTTCCAGATCCGCCATACCCGCTATCGCCTGCAGCTTCGTGAGGAGTGAGAGGTGACAGGGAGAGAGAGAGAGAGATGGAAATGGAGAAAGAGAGGGACGGAGAGAGAGAGAGAGCAACGACCCTCCTTCACCTGAGAGCCCTGACCACGTCCTCTCCTCTGACAGCTTTTATTTATTTTGTGTCATTAGTGATAACTTTGAGTATGACTTAACACTTCTACTATTTCACCCTTAAGTCACTAACGTTTTTACTACTATTATGCTTTTTTTGTTGATTTTTGTATTATACTTTGACATTTTAAACAAGAGTTTGTTTGTTTTATTAATAATCTATTATGTTTTGTATCTTTAAACCTCCCGCTCACCTGCGGGAGAGAAAAATTTGCTTTTTTCAGAAGACATCTAACTGGCACCCCCATCTCAGCACCCTCCCCAGCCCCTTTGGTGTCAAGAAAATGTGATTTTGATCACCATTCCCTTTCATTTATATTTCTCTACTCTCCTCAAAGCTTCCCTCCCCACAGCAAAACCGTGTTTAGTTGCTCAAGAGTGCAGTTTTCTATGTGGGGTGGGTGGAAAGAGCAATGCATGGACTGGGGGGAGTAGATAGATTCCTCAAAAAAGGGTTGAGGGAGTTTTTAGCACACACTCTCCTTCATAAAAATTATTTGGTGTGTGAACAGACACACAAACCGAGTGATCTGGCTTTTAGCCACTTCTCCAAGACACCATATTGAAGCACAGCGAGAGTGTGTTACTGACCCCGACAGTGAGAGAGAAGTGATGGCAAGGATGGTTACCGGAACATGTGCTGTGTGCATCCTGCATCATGAATAAACACAGTGCATCTTCCTCACAGACCTTCCTCTTTACTCTCCTCACTGATGGTCCGATTGGATACCTCCCCCCTCTATTTTCCTTCCTGGATCGATGAATCACCTCCTTTTCTCACTGGAGCTGTGGAGAGGGTCTCTGACTGGTTGCGGTGACAGGAGGGTGGCGCTTTCTCGCTGCAGTGTGTCACACTGACAGATCCCAAGATGAGATATAGCTGCACGTCAGAGCTTGTTATGTGTGTGTGTGTCTGTTGTGAATATGTGAATGTGTGTGTATGTTTGATGAGGCTCTGGTCTGACAGTAGACCGAGTCTCAGCTGTGTGCGATGAACCTTTCTCACTGAATCAAGTATTATGAGACTAAACATTAATACTTTCTTTGTGTACTTTTGAAATTGTTTACTGATTGAATCAAGGTAAATTCTAACACTTTGGATACAGTTCAGTGTTTAACTGATGATTAGTAATTTTATAACTTCAAAGAGGAAACAAACTTCATTTGAATATGCAAATTTTACTGTCAAAACCACGACGATTACAAAGTAGCTGCAGTCTACACTCCGCCTGCTTAGTCCAGGTTATTGGGGAGCAACTTGAGTAAGACTACAAGCAATACTCACAAACCTACAGTACATGACTGAGCACAAACAGCAGTTGATTATTTTATCTGATCTATTGGCATTAGCGTTTCCCTTTCCTCCATGTACTTATATTGTGTATACAGCTGAAAAACTCATGTAGCGAACGTCAGAGTTTCTCCCATAACACCTTTCTCTCCATCTCCATCCTCCGAGCATACGACCAGCAGTAGATTCAGCCATCCATACTCTGAGCCTCAGTTATGTTATCAAAACATTTGTAAAAAGTCCAACGTAAAGCAAAACATAACAAAAAAAAGCACATAATATATAAAAAAGGGAAAAAAAAATACAGATGTAATTGTCACAAAGTCAGCACTGGCCCTTCTTGCCTTGCTTTCCTTCCCCTCCTACCTCCCATTCATGAATCTGTCTGCAACCCTGGGCTAGACCATGCACCCTCCATTTGAACCCTGCACACCCTCTGCTGACCTTTGACCTATCCTGCCCAAGTTTCCATCCAGTCCTGGCCCCTCTCTGCATGTGCCACAGGAGCCTTGCTGCACTGCTTTTACTACTCCATTTGAAGCTTGTCGCATCAGCCGTAGACCCCCGCCCCTGATCTGATGTCATCTAGGCAGTGTGGCGCTGCCTCGACTGGCTGGAGCCAAGTTGCACATGATGTATGGTTGTATGGGTGTGACGCAAAGGACTCAGAGAGTGAGGGAGAAAATGCCTCTGAGTGTGTGTGTGTATGTGCACGTGTGTGTGTCCACTGCCTGGATGACATTATGCCTGCCAGCCAACCAACTGTAGAATGCAAAAGCAATGCAAGTGTGGCATGCCTCTGTACCTGGTGTGTGTACGGTGTCTGCCCTAGAAAAGTGTAGAAAAAAAGTGAACTGATATATATATATAAAAAAAGATAATCTTCTTTGATATAAACATATAGAAAACAAATATGTGTTTCTTTCTTTGAAAAAAAAAAAGAAAAGGAAAAAAAAGTTGTATCATTTGCATGAAATGTGTCTTTGAATGCAAATATAACTTTTAGGGGAGAAACTCCTAGCACATGAATTACAATGGAAACATGGACTTGCATTTTACTTTATCTTGTTTCTTTTAAAATAATGGCTTACGTTCTTAATTGTCATGACAAGGGCGTGAAATTAATACCAGCCACAAGCCAGTGCTTGTAAACCTTTACCACTGAATCCACATCTAAAAGCCTTGCTGAATTTGAAAGTAATCAGATTAATCGGTCACCGGCTGGGGGTCGATAAGCGGTAGATCCTTTCATAAATCGGAGCGGGAGTGAAGGAATGTGACTCGAAGCGTCTTCTTCTTCGGTAAGATTTGCTAGATTTTCACTGAGCATTTGAAAATTATTGCTGCAAAAGGGGAAAAACGTCCCCTGCTAAGGGGAACCCAAGTCAGATGATTGGATTTTCATTGTGCTCATTGCCTAGAATTAAACGTGCACACCTGTTTTCTTCTCCATCTAATTGTGAATCATACTCTCCACAATATTATAGATTATATATAAGGACGTTTGTATATTATCCCCATAATGAAGGCAAGACCTTGGACGCCGGGTCCGATGAAACTTAGCCTTCTTCTCCTTAACTCCTTAAAATTGCGCCACAGGAAACGCCACACTTGTAGACGAGGCTCAGCCACTGGTACGCTTTTATCCTTAAAATAGCACCAATTCAAGAAATCCCGCTGAAACACTATAGAGTAAAAAATGAGGCACAAAGGCACTGAAAGCATCAAACAGTTCTGTCTTCGATGTTTTCACTGGGCCGACACGTGGAGGACGCCTCACACCACCTTGATGCATCTGCTTTGAACTTGGTTGTTGCTGGAGAGTCAAAAGGGAGCCACGCTTTATTTTTTTGTGATGTTTCTGGAGCAACAGCTGCCGGGAACTTCACAGAGCACCGAACACGGAAGTTAGAGCCAAACTACAGCATGAACGCTAATAACTACGAATCAGACTCTACCGTTTATTACACCTCGTGTACAATCAGATATGAGTCAGTGGGGCAGAAAACAGTGGTTGTCCCTGCCAGTGTATTCAGGTCCTCCCTGCATGGCTCAGCCCGGTCTTTATGAGACCTGCTTGAGGCTGAGAGAAGGAAGTGGGCCTTCCTGAGGTGAATTGTTAAAAAACAAAACAAAAAAATGCTGTTTAAATCTTGTGGGGGAATGTGAAGTCTGTCGATTCTGAGCCATTTCTGCTGCTGCCAATCTCAGTTTTCTGCCTGATGAAATTTTATAAAGCTCCTTCGTGTATTTTGGGAGGAACTATTATCCACATTCATACATATTCTGAACAAAAATGGGACAGTATTCAAAATGCCTTTGCCAAGGCCTTATGCACTGGAATCAAACACTGGAGTTTAAGTACGTTGTGGACTGCATGGCTTGAGGTACTTCAAGGGTGACTTTGAATTGTAAAAGGCGAAGTGCACTGGCTGAAATGCATTTATTGCTAGTCTGAGTAATGTCTGTTTTCTACTTAATGTGAATGCTACGCCCCGTGAAGGCTGACCTCCGTATAAATCTGGTAGAGCATACTTAATGTTAGACTGTAGAGACAGTATGCAGCATCTATCAGAGTGTATATTTAGTTACGCACCGTTCCTATGACGTATTTTGCTGATGTACAATCCAAAAACCAATCTCACCGCTGGTTTCGGTTTGTTTTCCCTGTGATTTGTTTGAGTGTGAGCGCGAGCTTTCCTTCCTCAGAAGGTATGCTGCATGGACGCCTCTCCTGCTGGAGGAGGCTCTTTTAGTTCAGAGGGCTTTCAAATAATAACAAAAAGATCACCTGATGCTCTTCTCTGATGGATAAAACAGAGGCACATCTTCAGCATTTATGCATTTATTTTAACTCAAGTGGCCGCTTCAACTTCACGCCGGGTACAAAAACGGTTTCAGTGTCACGATCATGTCACAACTTTCATTCAGTGTATCTGCTGGTAAAGGAGCATAGACCTGAAAACTGCACAAATGTACAGATCCTGTGGGTGTGTTGCGTTACTCTGACGGTGTGTGTCCTTGCTCAGCTTTGTGGGCGAACATTCAAAGGCATGAATGTAAACTACCAACATTTTATGTTTTCAATCTTCTTTTGTTTTTGGTCTGGTTGCTTTTTGAATGAGAAAAAGTGTAAAATAAAAAAAAGAAAATTGGATCTTTCATTAGATGACTCAACCTCTCAACATTAGACGTTAGACTTTTCGTGCGATTGTAAATAGCCGCCATCTCTCCCTGTTGCTTATGTATTATTTACTGCAGCCTATCATCCTTGCTGGTTTTAACCGATCCCGATGGAGTTTATTATTTTAGTCTCGGAAAATGGATGTCGCCTGGACTGTTCCACCTGATGAGGAGGGCGAGGGGCGAGGGAGGAATGTGCCATGTTGGCAATTGACGGTGGGTGGGGTGTGGGAGCTGTGGAGGAAGCAACAGCGCTCCACAGCATGGACTCCCTCTCTCTCTCTCTCTACCTCTGGTGTGGACTTTGCTCCATTGTGGCGAGCGCTGAAGGACTCACTCTGGACTGAGGCCACGGGTGCCAAGAACACATGAAGCACTTGTAGCACAACTGTGTCTTGTTTTGCTAATACAGTACAAAGTAATTTGATTTTTTTTAATCATTTCCTATAAAGAACATGGATAAAGTTTCTCCGGTATCATCAACTGTATGTATATGGACAGGATACCACAATGTAATAGCTCATACTACAACCCAAGGCTATTTTAGGAGGTGGAAATTTGCCAAAGGTGACAGAAACTGCTGCATTTTTAATTCCTCACACTCTCTATTTTGTTCAACACAGCCCTGTGTAATAACTCGTTATTATATGGGAAACTCCTGCCCACGTGCCATCTAACCAAGCAATAAACACAAGGAGGCAAAAGAACACAACAATGGCAAGGATTTTATCAAGAAACATGAAATGCTGCATTGATATTTACATCCCTGACACTGTAACAATTAGTATTGTAACATTACCGCTCATTTATGCTGAAGCCTGAGGGGGTGTTTGATTGTAAAATGTTTGGGATTGTTTTTTATTTTTATGTTTCTTTACATAGGGGGTGTCAGAGATGTGCTTTTTAAAAGGGGTACCGCTACATATTTGTACAGAAGTCAAAGGGAAATGACACAAAGGGGCTAATGGATGCTAAAAAAAAGAGTTCAAGCAGACAGGACCCCCCCAAAAAAAGATTGTGTAGTCACACTCTGTAAATGCTTGCTTCTGTAAATTTCTTAACAGAGCTTTTATTCAACCACAAGGACTTTTTGATTAACTCGTACCACTAAAACATGCACTGCGACTTCACTTCCTGCAATCTGTCAGCACGACCGAAACTAATCTGTTAAAACCGTGCTGCAGCCGCCGAAATCACTGCTCTTAACAGTATATCTTACGAGTGATTTTCAAAGGCTTTTTCTTTTTTTTTTTTTTAATCTTCAATTTATTACCTGTAAAGCTGTAAAGTATATTTTACTGTAAATAGCATCCGGGGGTCATTTTTACTCCTTTTGTAACCACGCTTGTGGATTTAAAAATATATAAAAATATATTTTTAAAAAGAGAGAAGAGATTCTGTAGTAGTGCAGGTGTCTTAATCTGTGCTACCTCACAAGAGTCACACGGAAACAGCAGCAGCCACTTTCAGAAGCGCCGCCATCGTGGACTTTGTGGACTTCCTGTCTGCTTGAACTCTCTGGCGCTGTCGTAGAGCGAGCCCGAACACTGCAGCAGGAGCGGCAGCAGCTCTTTTAGCTTGTAGAACGCACACACACCAGCCATGACCGTGAACATCAGGGGCTCTGGAGCTATCTAGCTTTAGTAAGCTGCTGTAATGCAAAGAGGGGTTTCTCTGCCCTGGAGCCCTGTCATTGCTGTTGTCTGTTGCCAGGAAACTGACCACACAAAGCACAGCAGGGGGACTGATATGCAGCCACACTGTGGGGAGGCAGGCAGGTCAACGAGCCCGCCATGATAAAGAAATGGAAGGAGCATAGATGGATGAGATGGATGGACTTGAAGTAGGGGGATGGGGGTTAACTGAGGGAACTTTGTACCCAAGGGACCTGAAGGGGATGGAAAAGAGGCCCCTTTTCAAGTAGAACAGCCAGTAAATAGTGCCAGGGGCCCAGAAGGTTCACATGTATGAGGGAAGGAGGGTTAAAATCCAATCTTGCAACATGATTCTAATGTACATTATTAGACCAAGCATGGTGTGGTGATTTTTGCATATTTATTTATTCCCAGGGACTTTGAGAAGATGCAGCATGAGATAGACAGAGAAAGAGAGCGAGAGCGACTGTAACACCATGTGACCTCTGTGAGACTGCAGTGGCATTTATTGAGATCTATTAGCTTTCAGTTCCCTTTCTGCCATTCGTTTGGAAGACTTCTGCATTACCACATGGGGATTACTCTTATTATTGTGATTATTAACCCTTTCTTTTATACTGAATACAACTGGAACACTGTATAGATGTAAAGATGGGATTTCTTGCATTATGACCACTGAAACATGGATGTACATATATTGTATCGATTAAAATGATGATGCATTTTACACAGTGCGGGAGTTGTTTTTTTTCCCCCAAGGAGAGCAGAGAGAAGGAGAGAAATGAGACAGCAATATTTGAATTGAAGTGACATTAATGTCAGCTGGGGGGGAGGGGGTATACACTGCAGGGTCTACTTACACACCTCCTGGCAGCGAGGGAGAAGCTCATCTGGAGTCTTCAGAGGGACTCTCAGGGATCGGCTCCTGTTAATGGCACAGGTCATTGAGGTGAAGTTATCACTTAGTTAAATGACCACACTCAGTAACCTCAATTACATCCTGGAAAAGAGATTAACGCCCAAGAAGACTAATTAAGTTTTTCATTTTAATTTGAGAAAAATATAAGATATGACACACATCCCTACAAGCTGCTGCCTGACCATTTTAATCTATCAAACCAAAGGCCAAAGCCCAACTCAGAGTGGAGCAAAAGTGGGATACCAGCACAGTCTGCTGCTGGACCCCGTGCAACTGACACAGCTAAACAAAACACACTCTGGAAAAACAAAGAAGCTTTTTTAAGTGTTTGCTTTACCTCCCTCGTGCTTTGAACAACTCCAAAAGCGCGAGTGTCCTCTTGAATTTGCACATACCAGTCTTTCGTTTCCCTCGCAAAGAGGAGGAGGAGGAGGAGGGGGCTTTCACCCTTCAACCACAGAACAATGAGAGAATAGAGGGGCAGATTTCCATAACACTGTCCCTTGCTCTGAACTACTCAGACTGACCTGGTGAGAAAACGCTTCTCTCACTGAATGGAAAAGGGAAGGATGATTCCCCTGGAATAAAAACAAAAACACAAGGGAAACTACAGGAATTTAAGCGCATGACAAGACACTACTCATGTTGGATCTGCTGGATATACCACATGCACCTTTGTCCCGACTTAAAAAGCGACAACTCCTACAATTAGCAGCCAACGTGATGTGACATTTCAAATGCGTAATGGGGGGTTAGGCTTTGTTGATCTTGTCACAGGGCGTATGGTTCTGCCAGACACATTTTGCAGGCTTGAAGGGTCTTAATTGCAGGACACTATAAAAAGTGTCTCGCTGTGGCTGCCACAGATAAAGAAAGTCGGTCAGTGTGCCTGGAAGCCGCTGAATGTGTGCGAGCGCATTCGTGTCGGCTGTACGGCTGGAAAGCGTGGGTGTTGGTGGACGTGCGTGCGTGTACGTGTCCATACGAGCATTTGTG
>VOQK01028348.1:7387-27591 GCA_015052645.1 Benitochromis conjunctus
AAGTCAATGAAGTGTTCCCACAAGTATGTGTGGGTGTTAGTGATAGACACAGATAAATATAAATCAACAATGGAATTTATTTGTTCAGGTTTGAATTTAAACATAATAAAGTGTACAGCCATTGGTAATTATATGGATTTACTTAATAATTACATCCCGAAATAATGAATAAAAGATACAAACCATGAATAAAAACTTCCAGTGCAACAATATTTCTGTAACCGTGCGCTGTGGTTTAGAGCATTATGCAACCAAATGGACTCATTAAGTAGCTGTTGTTACATTTTAATGTCTTCCACATTCAACAATATGTTCAATGTTTAATTGCTTCCAGTCAGTGTTTTCTTTTCACTGCAGTGGACACAATAGATGTTCTTCTCACGTGCAGAGCTCAAAATGCAAACCATGAATAAAAAAAGGAATGCATGAGCTCCTGTCATGGTATTTTTCTTTTTTTTCCATTTCACCTGCAGTGTGATATTGTTTGACATAGTCATGGATAAGGTTCAGCTCGACAGCTTGCCCATATGGGATATTAAACATGCTCTGCTGGTGAGGGGCAACGAGTGATGTAGGTGGCAGCTGCTGCTTCACTTTATTAAACGTTTCACCACATAATCTTTTTTGTTGTTGTTCTTTTTCCTCTGCCTTTTGTTTTATTTTCGTATTTTTTAAAACACTTTTCAGGAAATCTTTAAAACCTTGAGAAAAACACACATATTCATCAGACGAGCTAAGCTCACTGCACATTCAGTTGGCCTTGAAGGTCAAGAGGTGAGCGAAGCAGCTCCGGCTGTGTTTTTACTTGCTCCATGGCTTCACAGATGGTCCACAGGGTACATTATTTATGTGTGTACATGTCAGTCTGCATTTGTGCGTTCACTCACACTAACTTTTTGGTTTTGTTTTCTTTAAAGAAATCTTATTCCGAATCAAACTTTTCTTCTGCTGCATCTCTATTTTCTTTTCTTTCTCTGCTCTTTCCATCTGCACAGCGCCGTTCTCTGTCGGCCGGTAAAATCTAGGACGTTTTGTCACGGGGGACCTGGTGCAGTTTGTAACTGTGTGTGTCTGCATTCTGGCTTGACAGCCTCTGTGAGAGTAAATAAACAAATCTTGAGTCATCACACCAGCTTTGAATTGTCATCTCGGTGCTACAGAGTTCTTTTGCAGTCATTTTCTTTTTCTTCAGCTGGTATCCCCATTGAATCAAGTAACAATTTGCGTGGTAAGGCGCAAAAATGAAAGCGTAACGTCTATTTTTGGAGCAGCATACCAAATTGAGATGGACTTGGAACTTTAGCCAGTCATGACTTCTAGGAATTGAGTACAATTACAAATAAGTAAGTCTAAGTAATGCTCAGAATATGCAGACAGGCAGTGATTCCCCAAAACAGTTTGAAGCTGTTACTGGTTTTATTCTGCCCCAGCTCATGGAAGAATGTGTGTGTGTTGTGGAGTGTATTTGTGGGATGTGAACTGATACATTGACAACAAGGCAAATAACTAACTTTTCAAATACCTTTGGATTAGACAGTCTTTTTTTCTCTCTTATATTTACATCCTCAATCAGAAAGCTCATTGTGTTAACTTTTTGGATTTTCTATTTGATTTGACATGAAAACCACAAATGAAGACAGATTATGGACTTCATTCTCAGTAGGTTCCTGGCACAGACTGCTGTGCTTTCCATGAACTCACTTCCCCTTGCCCACCCCATGCAGCCATGCTCATGTCACTCGACATAGGAAAAAAGGTGATAAAATCAAACAGATCAACGTTTTATGGACAAAATAAAAAAACAAAACAAAAGCTTTCACAGACCTGAGATACATATGAGTCCTTACAAGGGAGTTTATAATTGAGCATTTAGATCTCAGTAAGAATTTGATAGCAAGAGATTGAAAAGGCAGACATTTTATTCAAATTATAATAAGATTTATGAGATGAACTTTGACACCATCCACAGGAGACCATCATCCGACCAGTTTCACCATATTCTCTTTCACTTTCTTTACACTATCTGGTTGTGGATGGATTAGGACTGACGTCTAAAGCAGAGGAGTGCCAAGGAACTGGTTCTTATTCCATCATAATTAATTCAAATATACTTAGTAAGGGCTTACCAGTCTTCACACTGGAATTAGGCTGCGTTTCACTGGTTGTGAGAGGTTTTACGGTTACGTGCATCCCTTGGGTGATGTACTCCAGTCATATGACACAGTCATGAACTCGCTCTATGAGTAGTAGTATTAATATTGATTGTGTTTTGGTGTAGCACATACATGTATATTTCAGTGTGTGTGCAACTTTCCAGACAGTGGCCGTCTGGCTGTCTGAGAGCCTGGTGCTGTTATCCTTCAGAATCACTGGGTGGGGGTTGATTCAGTTGTGGAAATAAATTGAAATTGATATCCACCTTTAGTGTAGGTTTGTAAATTGAGGAAAAGTAAAAGCGGAGCCGGGGAATTACACGTAATATGTACAAAGACACACAGACAGCTCACACTCACATGTGCCTAGTGCCGGTGACAGCTGGGGTTAGAAATAGGACATCTATATCCAGATATGCATGGAAAGGCAACTCAAGGGGACACAGCAGTCATTGTTTTTGTGCTCCTAAACACACACACACGTGCGCGCACACACACACAACCCAAGTGACATGAAAACTGAAGAACAAAGCTTTCCTCCATCCTATACCCCCTGCAAGACTCGGCCCTTCTTCCCTCGTCCCACAAAGCTTTTTTTGGCATTGCAGACTGCTGCAGCCTGTTTCACTACAAACTGACTTAACCTTTCATTCTCAGTCATTTAAATGTAATTGTATACTTGGACAGAAAATGCTTTGTCGCACTTTTACAAACCAGAGCGTTGCCATGTTAGGGTTATCAAACATGTATGTATTGTGCCCGATGATACACTAGATTTTAACAAATGTGGTTTTAAAAATGCAAAAAAGGAGGTTGTATCAAGTGTCTTTGTGGCACGTTTTATTGTTGACTTTTGACACAGCATGAAACTTTTTCCTTTTATTCTCTTCTCTGTCTTTACTGTCAATCACAAAGTTTGGCCAGCATTCTTTCTGAGTGACACGGAAGCAGTTCCAGGAGTGAATGAGTGCATGACAAGTATCTATAGGCAAAGCCCTGCCCTTTAACCACTGAGAAACCAGCTTAATGCAACCCTTTTCTGTCCCATCAAAGCACAAGATGGCATAGATACCGGTGGTACTGAGCGGCCAGTTTTTACTTGGAACTTCGGGACTTTGAGTCCTGTTTAGCTTGGCTGAGCGTAACTATGGCGTGCCCAGCCAGATCTGCTAAATACATTAGAGGGAATGGACAGAGGGAAGGAGGAGGAGTAGAACATGCAAGGGATTGGGAGATGGCACCGCACGAGGAAAAGCTATTCCTGACAACTGAGTTTCGATAGTATAAACACATTTACACACATCCTCGCGCACATACCGTACTGCTTTAAATGGTCACATATAGAAAACGCTATGGTTTTCTATTATTTGGCTGCAGCGCTTAAGAGCGGAGGCCCATGCATTTGAGGCTTTGAGGGCTGCACACAGCAGAAGGAGATTATGGGGGTGCAATGCCAGATATAATGTGGCTGAGACTGCGTGGAGCCCTCAGGGTCTGCCCTGTCTGTCAATGTGGTCGCACACAGATGATGTCACTGCTTGCATGCACATGTCATGCACACACGAAAGCCTGCAGACAGGTTGAATCTTGTTTGTTGTTCTGTTTGAAGTCTTATTTTTCTGTTTTTTTTTTTAAGATTAGGAGAAATTACAAACATCTTAAAATTGCCCGTGCATAATTTATCATAATTTTTTAAAGAGAGCCACTAGAGGGAGTGAATCAGGTGATTATCTTATACTCCACTGACCATTTGTTAAAGCCAGAGTCCTTTCAGCACGAGCTCTGTTCTAGCCCCTGCACTCTTCATCCCTTGTCGGCTCGTGTTTTCCAAAGCAAACACAAGTGTATTGCAGCCCATGTCAAAGGTGGAGATGATGTCATGGACAGACTGCTCATTGACAGTGACAGATTGCAGCCATGCGATCAGTTCATCAATATTACCTTTCACTGACACTCAGCTGAAGCAGTGAGAGAGAAAAGACGTAAAAAGGCTGGAATACACCCTTTCTGACATCATAAGTTCTGCCTGCACAGTCCAGTGGTCTCTAAAGGCAACAGGCCTGCCAAGCCAAAGCAAACGGCAGTGAATGTTACTTTTGCTATTGTGTTCCAAATCCGCTTTTTCCACGTCTCTCCTTTGTTCTTTTCATGCTGTTCTCCTTGGTCTGCTCAATGGCTGTGTTATGGTACTGAGTTAATTTCATCAGAGCGACGTCTCAAAAGGCCCAAGCTATGACTCTGAGTTTCCCTCTCTGCAGTTAAAAGGCTTTGTTTTATCATCACACCCTTAATTGTCTCCCAGACCTCTTTCAACTTCTCTCTCTCCTCTCTTTTCGTCTCGTTTCAAACAGACACAAACGCTGACAACTACTTTGAAACACAGAAAAGACAACAAAAGAAGGGCTTTGTGCGCAGACATGTGCTCAGCCTGAGCTTTGTGTAGGAGTGCAGCAACTGTCCAGAGCAGCCGTCTGTACCAGATGTAGGGGTCAGTGACCGTATCAGACGGGCCAGTATCAGTGTCCCCTTCCCTGTCCCCGTGGAGCTATAGCCTTTATTAATCTTTCCTCCTCAGAGGCCTCATAAATGACCGCAGGAGGTCAGAGTCAGTAGAAAGACTGTTAAAGTGGACGATAGCGCGAGAATTCATCATGTAAAATTTTGTTTTTGTGTTTTATTTGTGTCTTATGCATACTTAAAGGTTTTTAAGGAGACTTGTAAATCTAAACTACCCGCAAGAAACTCATTTCCTTCTGATTATTGTATTTGCGGTAGCAGTCAGTCTATCCATAGGCTTGCAAAAGGACTGAATTCTTTAGTTTAATGTATATGCGAAAACTGTAGCCAGCAGTAGCCTGGCTTTTTCTCTAGAGGTGAAAGACATTCCAAAAGTTAACTGTCCAGATTATACATGCACTGTGGGAGTGATTCTTTTTGGTGAATATGGCCAAGGCCACCGCCTGCCATTGAAAACTTGTCTCCAGTCTACTTCTGGCCTTTTGCCTGCATCGCACATTTATAGTTTTGATAATTTAACAGCAACAGGGGCAGGAATCATTCACATTCCAGAGAGTTTAGGCATTAATGTTCAGATCGGCGTAGAATCATCTCTCCGGTCTCAAAAAGTGTGATGAATAAGTGGTGTCAGGGCTGGACGGTTCTCCTCATCGCAGGATGTTTTGAAGAGTTATATGCTCAATAAATCTTCCCTTATAAATACGAGTGGAACGTGCATAAACAATTGGTCTCATTTTGAAAGTAATCTAAATATTTGTAGACTTCGCCAAGGGGTAAAACGTGCATCTATCTCGTGAGAGTTCAGTTAAACTTGTTCGGTTAAACTTGCCAGAACATTTACGAGTGTATTTCCAGGATTTTATGCTAGTATGCAAAAGTATGTGTGTCAAAACTGGGTCAGTTTCCATTTGCAGATAATTATTAGTGTTTGTTTTAACTTGCTGGAAGTACCAGATGGTGGTTATGCCGCAGGTTAGCTTAAAACACTGTCAGGTGAGTTTTAGTTTGACTTTGAAAATCTTGTGATTAACTTTCCTGTTGTCGACATGTCATATGTTGGGGTAGACCTGCCTTATTGCCTTCTGGCACAAGAGGCTAACCATAAACAGTTGCTGGCAAGAAGCGTGTGACTCTTCAGGAGTTTGTGGACAGTCGTTCATCATTACTTCCATTGATTTGGCATTAGCACGAGGAGGATACTTTATGGATGCGTGCATGATTTAAAAGTTTGGGGGAACAGAGGCTAAGAGGCTAAGCTATAGACATACTTTCCCATGCATTCCATGTGTTTGTACATTTAGGCGTGTGAGCATTTGCTGTTCTGATCTGTGTTATCTATAAAACATTTGACAAACGGATCTTAATTCCCATTGTGTTACGTTCTGCCCACTTTAAGATGTTGTCACCCAGTGGATAAAAATTGTTATCCTGTGGATAATTATAGTTTATGACTCAGTTTGGTCCAACCCACTGTGGATCCTGGACAGACTCAGATGTCCTTTGTCATTCTCTTTCAATGCTTCCAGATCCAGCTGGAAAGTTCTGTCTAAAATGTTATATATATCTATTTTATGGGGAAAAAGCTGAAATTCATCAGGCAGTGTCTTTAATATCTTTTCTATACTACTGTAAATGTGTTAGCACCTTGTCATGCAGGGATTTAAGATACATACTCAACAAAAAAAAGAAGATGAACATACTGTTTTTGTTTCATGCAACGACAGCTAAAGTGAATTTTCAAGGGGGAATTTTCAATAGAGAATGAAAAGCGCTGTTCACTTGCTCAATTCAGGTTTCATAAAATATACCTGCACTTAAATAGTCTTGTTTTTGTGGCTAATAATTTTCTTTCTCTCTCTTCTTTTCTTCCAGGAGTTTTAGAACCCAGCCATGCCGATAACAAGTAAAAGGTCAAGAGGGAGGTCTTGGGTCAGTGAACCCTGTGTGCGCTCACATCTTTGGCATCAGAAGGTCTATTTTTATTTCTGTGTCATCCTTGTTCTGGTCCAGACAACAACTGTTCTCGGTGCACTAGAACTCCAGCTGGATGAAGAGCAACCGGCAGGGACCATTGTTGGTGACATCAGTGCTGGGTTACCGCCTGGTGAAACTGCAAGTCTTTATTTCATCTCAGACCATGAAGGCACAGGTGTCAGCAATGACCTCAATATTGACGAGACCACAGGCATCATTACCACTGCACGCCGTCTGGATCGTGAACAGAGGGACCACTATAGCTTCATTGCTGTTACAATGACCGGGGTCACTATTGAAGTGTCAATCACTGTCAACGACATCAATGACCATGCACCTGTGTTCCCCAAAAAGAGAGCTGTTCTTAAGATCCCCGAGCACACAGCTGTGGGCACAAGGTTTTCTCTGGAGCCAGCGACTGATGCAGACAAGGACCAGCTGACCACCCAAGGCTATGCTATTCGAGAGGGCAATGTAGGCCAGACATTCAAACTTGAGACCAAGAGAGGTGCTAACAAGGTGCTATATCTAGACCTGGTAGTCAATGGGCTGCTGGACAGGGAGAAACGCTCATCGTACACCCTGGTAATAGAGGCTTTTGATGGGGGCTCACCTAGAAAGATGGGATCTATGACCCTGGAGGTGACTGTGACTGACATAAATGACCACGCGCCAGTCTTCAATCAAAGCAGATACCACTCTATTATCTCTGAAAGTCTTCCACAGGGAAGCAGTATCCTCCAGGTTAGTTTTTGTGCTCTAACTTGTTTCTAAAACAATGTTTTTGGCTCCACATTCATCAGTTTTTTTTTTCTTTTGCAGGTGTTTGCCACAGATGAGGATGAAGGTGACAATGGGCTGGTGCTTTATGAAATCAACCGACGTCAGAGTGACCCTGAGCGCTACTTTGTCATTGATGTAAAGTCCGGGGTCATCACTCTGAATAAACCCCTGGACTATGAGCTTAAGAGGGTTCATGAACTGGTGATCCAGGCCAGGGATAATGCCAGCCACCCTGAGGTAACTGTATTGCTATATTGTATTATAGTGCATTAACAAAACTGTGCAGTGTGTTTAATGGCTGGTAACATATCATATTATATACTTATATTAGATAGAACGTGCTAATGAGCCGCAAAGAGCATGAATCCTATTGATTGATATTGATTTTTAAGACAAATATTGTATGGCATTTTTTCCATCACTTTGGTTTAGAAGAGTGACTTTAGGCCTAGCAGCACTTCCAATATGAAGAACAACTTTATTGCTTGACCAACACATTTCAGTCTGTAGCCTTCATCAGTGTCAACACATGGTGACATGATGAAGTGTTGCTGGAGCTTGTTTCCCTTACCACTACTGTATTAGGCCTTAATTAGTCTTAATTAGCCAATTTAAACATAAAAACAATACAAACTAATATAATGAATGTGAAGAAACTTGTACTGCACTGATGAATTCCCAGTAGAAGAATTATCTAAATCCTATAACTTGTTTTCACAGGTGACCAATGCATTTGTGACTATTCATGTCCGTGACTACAATGACAACCAGCCTACTATGACCATCATCTTCCTCAGTGAGGATGGTTCTCCAAGAATCTCAGAAGGAGCCCAGCCCGGCCAATATGTAGCTCGGATATCTGTCACCGACCCAGACTATGGAGAGTACGCCAACGTCAATGTGTCCCTTGAGGGTGGTGATGGGAAGTTTGCTCTTACAACCAAGGACAGTATCATTTACCTTATATATGTTGACCAGGTCTTGGACAGAGAAGAGCGGGATTCGTACGACCTGAGAGTGATGGCCACAGATTCTGGCACACCTCCACTCAGAGCAGAGTCCTCTTTCACCATCCAGGTGACTGATGTCAATGACAACCCCCCTCTGTTTGACCAGCAGGCGTACAGACAAACTATTCCTGAGGTTGTGTATCCTGGATCCTTTGTTCTTCAGGTTACTGCCAGGGACAAGGACCAGGGCCCCAATGGGGATGTGCGATATAGCCTACTAAAGGGCAAAAACTCTCATTCTGATTGGTTTTCGATCGATCCAGTTACTGGGATCATTACCACGGCAACTGCTCTGGATTTTGAATCAGAGCCAGCGCCTAGTGTGACTGTTGTTGCGATGGATAGCGGGCGCCCGCCGCTGTCATCGACAGCCAAAGTGGACATTGTGCTGCAGGATGTTAATGACAACACACCAGTGTTCTCCAGCAACTTCTACAATGCCTCCATCAAGGAAAACACCCCAGCGGGGACTTGCTTCTTAGAGGTAGGAGAAACCCTGACAGAGAAAGTTTTCTCTTCAGCTTTTTGCTTCTCCTTCTAACTCATAAATCTTTTATCTTTTTTTTCCACAGTTTTCACTCTACTTGTCTTCATTTTGTAGAGGAACTGACAATTTTAATTCTTCTAGAGCTCTATCTTGCAGTGTGCTGAACACAAAACTATTGTCCTACTTACGCAGCCACAACCTAGTATTCGCTGTCTTCCCAGTCCTCTCATCTCTTTATTCCCTCTCTCTTTTCACAAACACCCTCCCCGTAAACCCACTATGATTACTCCCCTGGCAAAGGCCTGATTTATACATCAATATAAAGTGGTCTGGAAATCAAAGTCACGTCTGAAGTGAAAAGCGGTCTCAAAGTTCTGCTTTACAATGGATGGGGCACTTGGAAGCACTGACACATTGTGATGTGATTCATAAAGTCTGGGATATTCAATGATCTCATTTAAAGGGAAACCATATCTAACAGAAAGAAAAAAAAAAAGAAAAGCAGGGAGGGAGTCTTCACCTGAATTCCTGAAGCTCCTTTGAGGAGATTTACTCTCTTCTGGTGTGTCCTCTCTCTCACCTCGTAGGATTGCCATGGTAACCTAGCCAGAAATGTAGGGTGAGCCCTTGGTATCGGTGCAGTACCTCGCTTCAGCTTAACTGTCTTCTTTTCATCACGATTTCAGCAGCTTTCATATATAAGGCGGACCACGCCTGATTAAAAAGGAGTGGTAGATTGTCTTCCAGAAAGGTCTTAGCATGGCATCATGCACAGATCAGACCAGCAGACTTTACAAGCCAGTTTTAAACTCTTTGACATGAGGCAGAACCCCCCCCCTTCCAAAATTTTTAAGATAGCTCACTGCTGGGTCTAAAACACCACTGAGATTCTAATAAAAGGCTCTGGTGCCGTATTAAAACCAGAAAAAGTAGTAGAGTTTCATGTTCTTTCAGGTTCCCCTTATCATGCATTTGGAAAAGCTGGCATATGGGCTGGCTCCTTAGGGAAGACATGAGACGTGACGAAATGTAATGAGGAGTAGGACTATAAGATGTAAATGAAATAAAACAGCAGAGGAGAGATGGATTAATATGTAGAAAGAACGAGAAGTGCACAGATGGAACCTTTAAATGTTTTCACAGTCAGATCCAGCCTGTGATGTTGTCTGAACCCTGTATTTTGTCCTCAGTTAGCCTGCCCTTTTGAATTATTATATCCCTCAACCAACTAAATGACCCCTCTGGACCCCCATTCCAGTTGTTGCAACAGTTGTAATCAACTGTTACTGATTTTCTTCTTTCTAATCCTAGCCGGCAGTTATTCTGGCACTAGGTGCAGGCTAATCCCATGCCAGACATCACGGGTAGTTTTCCAGTGTGCCAGAGAGATTGAATAAGGTTTGATTTAGTCATTCCAGCACGTTCCTCAATGCTTGCTTCATCTGTGCCGAGAAACTCCAGGCGAGAGTCGCCCCAGAACGGCTGCAATTTGCAGTGTGATGGCAGCTGGTGTTAACTTTTTTTCTTGGCCAGTGCATCGTGGACACACAAGCGCACACAATAATCGGAGACCTGACATCATAGCTTAATGAACCCTGTTCCAAAGTTGTTTTGAACTGATCATTTAATTATTGTGATTCACTAGCATAATTTTTTTTTACACATGTAGAGATTTGGGTCAGCTGGCCTGCTAGGATTCGGTTTACATATTTTTTTGTGGTGTTATTTGGCACAGATTAGCCGGTTGTGAGATTTGTCACGCTCCACACAGTCAGGACAATGGCAGAATTGTACAAATATTTACAATATTTAGCAATCACTGTTTGGAGTTTGGAATTACTACGCTGGCCTGGCTGGCTAAGTTTGCATTTTGGACACTTAAAAATGGGGGGAAATCGACTAATGTTTAATATCTAAACAAGGAAATGTGTTATCAGGAGACATGTATGAAGAACGTTCTATATGCAGCTTTTCTTCCAGTCTTTCCTGAGTCCCACAATTTACTTTTTTGTGTTGTTATAACTATATTTTCATTCTCATTTATTTTCTCCCAGTTTTTCTCTTGTTTCTGTCTCTTTACATCTTTCTCCATAGGTTGCTTTCTCTCACTCTTCACCTACACACACACACAAATATAGCACATGCAGTGTGTAGGAAGCTTCTTATCAGTTTGGCCACTTTAGTAATCTGTAATGTGCTGCACTGTTTATATAGCCACGGCACAAAGGGGTTATTTATTTCTCAGTTTCCTTGCTTTCCTTTTCTTCCGCTTCCTTAAAGTATTTCCCAGGCTGGAGAGGTTAAAAAGTGGCTGCGTGTGTTTGTGTGTGTGCGAGTGTGTGGCATGCACATTCGCCAGAATCAGGTTCACAACCTGAGAAGGTAAAGGTCATGAGAACATTGGAGATTGTAGCTGGTGGTGAAAAGCAAGCAAAGTTAGTCCTTAAAAACTCATTGCATCATTTGCATGTGAAGGTCGCTGAAATCATCTGATCTCATGTCATCATTCTTTCTGAATGACTGCTACTTCTATTGAGTGCATATGATTACTTTCAGACCTCTTACTCTCTCGTTTATAATTTGTGTTTTTCGGAGTTAAAGCATTTTTCCCATCTGTGTGGGTTGTGCCTTGCAGAGCCTCTGTCAAATCCAATGACATGCTGAGTTCCAGCATAACCTGACTGCTGGAAAGGCTCTGTTAATCTCACAAGCAGTAGCACGCAAACTCTGGTTGTAACTCCAAAAGAGCCCCAACGGACATCAGCAAATGAACTGCGAGTCAGAAGAAGCTTTGATTAAAGAATAAAGCAAATTCAGTCTAAATAAAATAAAAGCGAAATGATAGCTTCAAAACAAAAAGGTAAAATAGCTTTGATAGTTAAAAACAAAACAACAAAGCGGAAAGCACAAGTGTTTTAAATGTGTATCTATATGAGTATGCGCATGTCCGTATGTAATCCAGCATGTCTGTGTATGTGTATGTGACCTCACTTTCAGCAGGTGATCTCCCCTGTGATGTTCAGCATGTGGTTTCCTGGTCAGGCCTGTTGAAAAACACTCATCCAGACAGACACACAGATGTGCTCTTCTGGGAAATGTATTATATGAAGAGATGGGAAATGGCTTGTTGGCATTGCTCAAAAGCAGTGAAGCGCTCTAGTACCACAGCCCAAATGTACAAATCTACTTAGTAAACTCGAGTTATAAAATTAGAGCTGCTGGCTTCGGGCAACTGAGACCATGATGATTTTATGACAGTCTCACCAATCCAAAACTATGTCACTCCTAAGTGGACACACACTGACACTTTTTGTTAGGCTTAGACACCAAAATATTGTGTTCATTCAGACCACTTTTCAGGTGGATACGGTCAAACTGGGAGGAGTACAGCACAGTATAAAACATGACATTTCCTGTTCCCACTAGATGGCGCTCTAAAAGATTCTTACAGCTATCTGTTTGAGGCATGACTCTTATCAAACCTGCGAAGTTTTGGGCAGATTGGACAATAAATCTTTGAATTATAGCAATTTGGTGCTTCACGACGAAGCATCGAAATTCAATACGCTGGTGATGAAAACTCAGTTTACAAAATAATGTAACACCAGCTCCCAAATTTTAGATGTCTCAGGTTAATCAGCTGGATCCAGTACCACAAAATGTTAAATATGTAATTTGAATGTTGCCACCATATGACTCTTTGACTGTCGTTAAATATTGCCTTATCATACTTGAGAAGTTTGGGTCTAGCTCATTGTTTGAGGCATAGTTGAGGGGTAGTTGCACCATCACCTGAGTGCAAGAAGTTCCTCGGTTCAAATCCATCAGCTGGCTGGAGTCTTTCTTCTGTGCTGTCACAGAAGTACATATGGCCCTGCTTTTGAAGGTAACCGAAACTAAGTGAAAAACATATAGGTGGGGGAGGTTTCTTTTAACAGGTGGAGTTAGTCTTTCTGAACCTACCAGAAAACCACTTAAGCAAACACAGCGTGTCTATCTGTCAGAGCAATCAGCCCTTTTGGTGTGAAGTCCAAAATCGGAGATCCCACAGCCAAATTCTATTCAGCCTCTATAAGGAACCCTTATACACACGCACACTGAGACTAATCACATTTAATAAACCAATAGCAATAGCACCAGAGACATATGGTGACTCACTGAAAGCAGGAAGGTATTCAGCTTACGCTTCCTGTAACACCAAACCAGTCTCCCCTGCTGGTGTTGCGCTGAATCTAACCCCCATAGAAACCAGAGCCAGAACAAACCACAGCTTCCACTTGGAGCTCATTCCCCCTTTTCCAGACCAGTCTCAAAACACACTATAGTTTTTATTTAGCCTGAAAAAGTGTGAGGAAGATGAAATTTATTGTCCGCTTGACGTTTTGCCTCACTCCTGCTCTTGCACAGCGGTAGCTGGGCTTTAATGAGGCCCGCCCCTGTTGGAACTGTTGCCTGTGACTTGTGCATTTTGATTAATCTGTCAGTGTGATGAATTTACTTGGATCAATAGCTGAATGGAGAAAGAGAAGAGGTTTCAGCCCTCACTGTCATCACATGCCACAATTTGCATGTAACAGGTGATAACCGACAACAAATGCTCGGCGTTACACAAAGGGGCGAGCGAGACTGAAAATTTGGTGAATCGTTTCATGCTGTTAACAGCTGGCCACTCTTCTCATATGCTTTTTGTCTGGTACAGTATTTCTGCCTCTTTCGGCCTCTCTCTCTCTCCGAGTGACACGTCTCTCAGCTGCCGGCGTTGTTGACAGGATGTGTGTGACGAGGGATCAGGATGGTGTGTCTGCTATGTGAACTATTCTCATAACATCCATCAACACTCACTCGGAATTCATCACCTGTTTGCTACTGGAGGCTCAGATACCGTGAAGAAAATCCATTTAGGCTTTCTACTTTGCCTGTAAACTGTTGGCATAAAGAGGTGGGCTTTACTTCTTAAAATTATTGTAGTAATAACTTTGTAAGGTCTGAACTCAGGGGAGGTTCTTTGGATTTTATAAGTGTTATATGGCTACCCCTGAGGGTTTCTTTTGTTGGCTACCTTTTGGCAGAATATATTAAATTGATAACTGCCACAGTGTGTCTTTTGTCCTCCCCTTTTGTCGTCCTCCCCTCATCCCTAATCAGTCATGACTCTGGATGTTCCTTGTTTTATAGCCCAACATCTAGAGATTAAAATGTATTTCTTTGAAAAAACATGGAATATATTTGAAATTTGATGCTACTCAATCACATTCTTTGTTGGATCACCTGTTCGGGGTTTGATGGTTTGATGGTTTTTCATACAGTGGTATCACCGGGTCAAGCTTTTATATTCCCAGGACACTGGTTTTTGACCACGTGCATACAAATCTAATGACCTGAACACCAACCTTAGCTGTAATAGCATAATAATTTAATAATGTGTCAAACTAGAATGGTGACCATGTTATAAATGATCCCTGCTTAGCAGCGGCATGTTAGTATTGCTTTTGTGAAGGTGCTAGCCTGCGGATGTTCGAATTTATTGTGAGGTACTGTTGTGTCCTCTTAGAGCCTCTGGATGAGTTCAAAAAGCTGATTATGCCACTCTTAGATGCTGTTTTTGCCAAAAACCTTAAATCACACTCTGATTGTTTAGTTTAAAATCCACTGTGGTGGTATACAGAGGTAACAATTAGACAATTGTGTCCAAGAGTTCTAGTTTTCTTTATTTGGTGTTATTTCTTCAGACGTTTTTTTTGTAGGGACCGTTTCTTGAATGGAGAGTAGCTCTAATGTGATTCTATGTGATTTTATAATATTATCCCAAACGATATTCTTTCATTTTACCCGGTATTAGTGATATTTCTGATTCAAATGTATAAAAGAAAATGTAACTAAGCAGGATGCTGCTGTTGAAAGCATCTCATTTTTCCTTGTTTGTGTATTTTATGTACCTTTCAGCAACTGGGTGAGGCATGTTAAATGAATCCTGACCACATTGTGTCCAAAAGCAAGTTATATGTGGTCAGTTGGTAGTGCTGTGGTAATGAAGGAAATGTCTCCAGCAGCGTGTGACTTGGATGTCAGGAAGTGGAGCTGAGCTTTGATGGGATATGGTCCAAGTTAATCTTTGTTAATGCATATATGCAGTGGACTACATGCAGAAGCAAATCTGTGAGCTGTGAGGATTTTTTTAAAGCCCTATTTTCAATTATCTGAGCAGGCAGCATTTTTAAGTTCATCATAAATTTCTTCCTATACATGGATAAGTTCTGTTCTTCTTCTTCCTCCTCCTGCATTTACAGCTGAAAGGCCTCACAGTGCATATATGCTGCTCCTGGGATTTGATATGAACAACCCTAAGCCTCCTAAGAACTTCAGGAGCTGTATACATAAAACACTCTTGCTGTTATATAGAGGAAGTGGAGGCGAAGCATATAACAAGACTTACACTCTATAACCTAACAATGCAAACCCTGCCCATTTAAAGTGGTTCTCTATTTGATGGTGGCACAGCTTCACAGACTCGATTTTTCCTCTGATCTTGACAGTATCTCTCTTTCTGCTAGAATATTTTCGGTAGTAATCAGATCGAAAATGTTAAACTCTTATCAGAAAGCCTTCGTTTTTCGAGCTCTGTGGTGTTCTCTCTCTTTTTGTTTTTATGCAAGCATTAGTTTGATTCCATATCACAAGTTGTTGGCATATGCTGTGTTTTAAACCTATCAGAGCGCTCATTCATGTGTGATCTCACTGGCCAATGCCTCTGTGGAGGGGATGGCCTCACGCCCCATTAAGCCCAATACTCTGTACCATATGGCAGCGAGGGCTTTTCTTCTTTCATCCCCTTTTTTCTGTCTCTCTCCAATCTGACTGCTTTCTCTTTCTTTTATACATCTCATCTGGTAGTGACTACTTCCTCTCTCTTTTCTTTTCTGGCGTGGATACACTGTGGATCTAACCAAAGGTGTTTTCACGCAAACACACACATATCGCAGCCATGAACTGTTCTAGAGGTTACCCAAAAGAGGAGCATGCAAGAATGTGAATGTGAACGCCTGAATTAGTCATCTGGGAGTTACAACGGTCTTTAACCTGTCAGCTTCTCAGTGCAAGCTCAGTCTGAAGTCCAGTTTTGCCCATGTGAGATCAGCTCAGGTATATCTCTGGTGACTTCACAGTTAGTGAGTGGGTGTCATGTGTCCTGCCTCCTGCATGCTCTATCTAGGCAGGTCTCGGCCTAAATCAGCAAGGGTATTTTCCAGGGAAGCGATAACGTGACTATCGATTGCTGTGTGCTACGTGTGAGAAAGGGCAACTTCTCTCACACAGTCAGCTGGTTGTCAGGATGTTTTCCAATGTTTCAAACATTTCAACATCTTTAAAATGGCAGAGGGGTTCTTGAACATATACCAATTTATCGTCTCTGCAATGGATGAAGGGGTATACATGACCCAACGGTAAAATGTGAAGCTTATCTTTACTGCAGAGGGTTGCTATCAGCAGTCTGAAACAGACAAGGTAGAGGCATTCAGCTTTAGCAAGAAAACAGTCGAGATAACTCCCCTCGTCTGGTGAACAGCCCGATATCAAACATCTGCAGGCGCTGGATCGTCCATACAGAACACAGAGCAAACTGCAGCCACACTCACACACATGCACGATTTCTTTATCTCTCTCAGGACTATCTCCTTATTCTCCTTGTGCTTTGTGTTTCCTTTGTGCCATATTTTTTGTCCATACTCTGTCTGAGCATCCATTTTGTTACTGTCACGTCTCTTATTGGTTGATTCTGCCTTTTCTCTACACGACAGTGGAGTTTGAGAGGGAAACCCAGCCACACACGTATACAAAGCGACAGAAAAGGGCACAAACGCACGTGAGCAGCAGGTGATCCTGCGGCTCGCCACAGTTCATTAGGTCACACTAATCTAATTTTATGACACACTGAGTAGAGTTGGTGTAAATTAGCATGCTTCCTGTGTTTCTTTATGTCATATTTGCTTTGGGAGGGGGTTCTGCAGTTTGGGACAGCAGGTGGTCAATAAGTTAGGGGTGAAGGGCAGTATGAGTGCTTGTTTCCCAGTATATCAGTTTCTGTCGGCTGTACAGAGGGATACATTTTAGATTGAAGTCCCAGTTGGGTGTGACCATGACTTTTCTCTCTGAGGGCTGAGTTTGTGTCATATATGGATGATATGGATGATTTAATTTGTGTAATCCAGTTTGCTTTGTTGTCTTTTTCATACTAGTTGGGCAGTTTGTTGTCTGTGTATGTAATATATTGTGTACATATGTACATATTTGTTTTCCTCTTCTACTTCCTTTTCACCTCAGGAGCTCAGATATGGATGCTCAGAGTAGCAGAGAGGGGAATATTAGTATTCCAGATATAGTGCTTTGAAATGTGTGGCTGGTTTTGCTTAGTCTATGTGATAGCACAGAAATCGCAATCATCAGTAACATGGGTTTTATATACAGTATGGTCCACATCATGTCTGTGATGCATGCATCTCTTCATTCGATTTCAGTTTTTATAAGGATGGCTCTCACCATGAGATGACTATTAAAGGTTTGAGCGGCATCAAAAAGAGTGGGAAAAGTTTCCACTCGCCTATAGTGGAATCTTTTACAGGAGATCTTTTACTATTTCTCACCTGCCCACACTAACCTTCATTACTGCCTTTTTCTCCCTCTTTTTTAACTCCTGTCTGTTGTTCCTGAACTATACGGAAATGAGGTACATTGTATACACATCCTCTGTGCTGCTTTTGTATCGTTGTGACTAGATAGAGACCTAATAATGATTTTTTTTAAGTGAAAAATGCCTGTGCAAAAAGAAAAAAAAAGGAGCATATGATGAAACCATAAAGCATGGGCTCTAAGGATAGAAACCACAGTGAGTGGAAGAGTTATTTCCACTGTCGGCCTCTGTACATGTGAACATGCATAGTGTTTGTGGTTGCTGGCTGCGGTCTGTCAGACAGGGCTGGAAGCACTACACGAGTGGAAATAGCTTTACTGTTTGTATGGGCAACTGCTGTGATCTGTTTAGATTAACTGCGCAAATCTTCAATTGCGAGCGCGAATGGACAGGAATGAGCGAAAGAGTGATGACGACTAATGGTTCAATGAGGGATGATCAGAAAGGTTGGAAGAGAAAATCAGTAAACACAAGGAAATTTGATTGATGGAGTTTGATGATGAATTTTCCTCCATCAGCAGACGACGTCCCATCTTCAGAGTTCAGAGTTGGTGGTGTTTTTCTGCACTGCAGCCTAGCGCACTCTGTGAACCCGTCAATGTAGGACAAGCAGAAACTCAATTCAAAACGCAGCCTTACGATGAGGAATGATGTACCCTATCGTTTTTCCTCTTAAATGAAAAAAGTACTGAGGCATGAATTCAACTATTTCAAAGGCAACAGTGTGCTTATGTCAGTCTTTAATGTCCCCTCTCTAAATGTATCCCTCATGGATGGTGGTCTTATAGTTTTAGAACAAGTCAAATTGTTGTGAATAAGCCCTCTCTGGAATATTTAAAGAAAAATACTTTCAGACATCAACATTTACAAAATATCTTTAACCCCCGCAAGACTTCTTAGCTCCTGTTTGGGATATATTTTTAATTTCTCCTAACTATTTGTGATTATTTGGACTGGATAAGTGTATATATGTGCACTAAACTGCCTCTTTAAACTTTGTTACATAGTTATTACATACTTTTAAAAAATATATAACATATGTGCTGATATAAACTCACTGTGTCGAGGGTATGGGTTTATTGTACAGCAAACTACGGTGGTCCTGAGAGGTCAAACGAACTGCAAACTAAAGAATACAACAGAATAGAAATAAAACAGCAGAAATAGAAAAAAGAAAACTGTGGAAGTAGAAAAAAACAAAATCTCACGAAACACAACAGAAGTGTTTTTTGGGCCGTCAACAACCAGATGGCACAGCTGTGTGATAGAAACCAAGGCATGTGAAGGATTCGGTGAGACACGCTTTGTCTAAAAACTTTAAACATCTTCTTCTGCAGGCTGCATTTCAAAATTCAACCCACATTTTAGCTGCTTCGGGGTGGTCTATTGTTCCTTCATCTCTCCTGTCACTGTGCCTGTCAGTATTCCCATGTTACAATTTATAAAAAGTCTAGCAATTACAAAGTCCACGACAGAAGTTAGATGATGCATAAGGTGTTAGTGTTGGAATCGCGTAAGGACTCCAAGATGAATCTTTTTGACAAGAAACAGTAGTCGGTGTGTGATGTTTTAACCTCGCACCGAGTACATTTACAGGCGTTTGGCTTAGGCGATAGGTGCTGGCTGAGCTTAGGTAAATCCTCTGCTCTGGTTTTGTCTTGCTGCTGTAAGTGATTTAACTTTTAAAGTAAGGATGTGTTAGATTTAATGTCAATTTACGATAACCAACATTTCTGCTGCATGTAGACCAAATACAGCTCTGTGGTTTTGGATTAGATTTACTCTGGCCTAACACACCCTGGTATGAGTTGTACAGTTTAGGAGGTTCTTGGAAGAAAAAAACCCCCTCCCGTTTTCAAATAGCATGTCCGTCATGTGGAATTTAGCAGTAAAAGTGCCTCTGGATGCTGTTTTCAAGCCAAACTGTACTATCTAAAAAAACTGGTAGATGAGGTGTGTATTACTGTAAACCAGGGATGTCAAAGACTCCAATCTGGCACACCAGACTGCTTTGGAAAATGTGAAGGAGTGCACATAGACTTTAAACACTCCCACCCGTACTACGCCGGAGTAATTAAGTAATGGATAAACAATTAAATGATGGAAAAGTTCCTATTATTACACAATATGCTAAAGAAATTTCTGTTTCAGGATCAAAGGAATTGACAAAAGGAAAAGTAGCAAGGAGTCGCACCGGCCGACTTTAGATGTCAACATCTGGTGTCTTAGCCGCTGTCACTCAGCACAGCGTAATGTTTTCACATCACGGCTCAGCAGAGCGGGACTGTTGTGGCAGGCAGGAACAGTTGGATGGTTGGAAGATGAAATGGGATATAGCTTTATTCAATCCGATATCCCACTCATTCATTTTCACACAGAAAGGAAGAGAAATGGCTTTGTTTGTAGCCATGAAAGAGCCAGATGTCAGAAATAGTGTACATCTCTTTTAAAAAAAAATATGCAAAGAAATATATTTTAAAGCCCTTTTTAAGGTCAAGGTCAAGGTCAAGGTCAAATTTATTTATATAGCACATTTCAACAGCCAATGCTGCACAAAGTGCTTTACAATACAAGAAAGACATTAAAAAGCAACA
>VOQK01028350.1:0-15724 GCA_015052645.1 Benitochromis conjunctus
TTTATTAATTGCTAGGTGCCATACCGTGCCAAAGGCCTTTGGCACGGTATGGCACCTAGCAATTAATAAACTACGTAAAACTCAAAGCATCTGATCAAGTCTTAAAGCCTTTCATCATTCACATGGATATAAAACGAGGTCTGTAATGCAGGGGTAAATGCTTATGAACACTATAACCACATAAAAACCTTGATTGATCATCTGTTTTACTAATTAGCATCATCACTAAACCCTCTTATGTTCTCATTTTGACACCATTATGGTGTAATGTGCACATCACTGGATAAAAAAAGAACAAAATGTGAAGCATTATATCATATTATGTTATGAACACATTTATCTAAATACAGTCTTATATTGTTTTAGCAAGTGAGCCAAGAAACATAAACATCTGAGAGGAGCAGGGAGTTGTGGGGAAGTGATCAAGAGAAACTGTGACAGCCTTTTTGTCATGCTGAAAGCACAAACACAACTCCACTAATGCCAATCTCCTATTTTACATTGTGCTCCGTGGCTTCATGCATCAAATGTGAGTTCATGCTGCGTCTCAACAAAACGAGGAGGCAGAGTGAGGTGTAAAAAAAAGCCTCGCAGAATGACACCACGCGCACAACATTGTGGTTCTGTCAAGATGGAATCCACTAAAACTATATCCCGTCTCTTGTACACGGCTTAGTTTCAGCTTCTTTGACTCTGAGGACAATCACTAGAGTGTGAAACAACTTGTAACTGTGGAAGGTTAGAATGGGTTTAAATTTAAATAGTTAATTTTGTTCAGTGAAGACGAGTTTGTGTCAAAAGTGGAGCAGAAAACCACTGCTGGAAGAAAAACAGCATCGGTGCAATGCAAGTATCAAACCTTACAGGAATGTAAGTATCAAAAATGCATGGTTCAAAATGTTCTCGTACTGTGCATTCATGCGGTGTCAGAGTAATAGGAAAATACGCTTAGAACAACTTGGAAAGTTTCAGAATATTTTGATGCAAGAGTTGGCTTATTGAAACATGGCACATAAAAGTAATCATGGGTTGATGCACACAAATAGAAAATGGGAAGGCTGATATTGCGCCGTATCAGTATTTGGTGCTCACGGTTTCCCAAACACCAAATGTCCTTACCTTTTTGTGTGCTTTGGACTGCTCTTCCACATATTTCTGAACCTCTTTGATAAGTTCCTGTAGTTTCCTCACTAGTTCCATGTGACAACTGGCCAGCTTCTCTGTCGAACCCTTAAACACGTCCCACATCGGAGCAAATGTCCTTTGATAAAGAAAAGAACATTTTAATTTACATATTTAAATTCATATCAATTCATTCAAACATCTTCTTTGGAAAGTCATATACATCGAGTTTATTGTATTTAACTTAAATAAAAAACAAACAAACAAAATTTAAAAAGTAAACAAATTGAAAAGAGTTTTTTTGAGTTTTTGAATTGTAAAACTAAGTAAAATAAAATAAAATAATATAGAAAATATCCTACATAAAGTTTTGCGAATGGATCATTCGGTAACATTTGTTTTTACAAACTACCTGATGAGGCTTTAATGGACATGTTTATTGAGGCTTTGTCTAGAAGCCTGTGAGTCAGCCGCTTTTAAAAAGCTGATTGCTTTTTTCCTAAATCCTGGCTCTGCCATTTGCCATAAATACAATAATAATTAAAACAGACTAAAACTAACACTGAAATGAATAAAAACAAAACATTTTCAAACGATAAAAACTAAACTGAAACGAGCAAACCCACTTTGCAAACGAACGGAAACTAAACTCGATAAAAACTAAAATTCAAAATGAAATAAAATTCAAACTAACTAGAAAACAGTAAACAATGATAACAACTCTGGTACTAACCCAAGCTGAGAAAAGTTGCCAGCTGACTTGGCAAGTTTGGTCATTGACCTGGCATAGGCCTCTTCGATAGTACTCCTAGAAGAGAGCAAGACCAAAAAAATAAAACACAACACCACAATATATAAACATGACTTTAAATAAACTGTTCAAATAACCATGAGTTTATACTATTATGTCAACAATGTCAAAATAACAATTATTCTTCTCAAAACTGGAGGATAGTGTTGTAGAGTATGATAAAGTTTTTCCAGTTCATTTGTAACTAGGCTGCAGCTCAAACGGCGCACGTCGCTAAGAATCTGCACATCCAGGCCAGAAACACCCACTTAGAACTTGCAGCATAAATGTTTGACCACATGCACCGTGTGTGGGCAAATAAATGTGGTTTGGCTTGGGATTTGTTCATAAACCTCATGCAGAAGATGACAGAGTATGAAAGCTAGTGTTTGAACTGCATGCTTCCCTCAATTTCCCTTTTTATTCCTGTATTCTGTAACAAAGTGACAGTAGTTGGGGGGGGGGGCTGCAGCAGTGTTGTAGTGAAAGCCTGAATTTTGCATTTGCGTCTCTCGAACGAGGTCAGCCAGGGGGAAGCAGGTCAAACGTGCACATACGCGAATGCACGAACCCAGCATACGCACACACGCACACACATAATCACACACAGGATATTGTGACACTGTCGGCAGCACGGTGGAGATGCCTGCACTTCTTTTTCTGCATCTTTGATAGCCTGGGTTGGAAGTTCACTTTTTAAACTTTATCATGTTATAAATGCTCTCAAGATTTTTAAAAGTGATTTTTGGTTTGATTTTTTTCATGTTTTCCAGAGTATTTAAGGTGTTTTTAAGTCCTTTAAATGAAAATGTAGAGCATACACTGTTAACATGACGCGTCGTACATTTATGAATAAGTCTACAGTGTTTGACGCTTTTTGTGTCACACACATGACAGGGAAGTGAATTTAAATTTAAAGACATTAGATACTTTTTTCCCCCTATCTGATATCAGTTCTCTCATGGTGACTAATTACTATAAGCTTAATCATTGATGATTTTTACATTAACAAGGGTGCTTTGTCTCTCTCCCTACTTTACTTCCTCTTCTGCTGAAAATGAGAAACGGACTCCACGCTGTCTCTCTCTCTCCTTTCCCTCGTTCAGTTTTTTAAGCTGAAACAAACATGAAAATAGGAACCATATTCACCAAGCACCGGGACCTAACAGCTGCTAGTAATGGACGGGTGGTATTTTTGAGAGCCAAAATGTGGATCACTCTCATTACTCCATGTGAAGTTTAATCAGCAGACACTGTTGTGTGTGTGTGTGTGTGTGGTGTGTGTGTCCCTTTGAGATTTCATTAACTGACAGACACATTAACACAGTGCACAGAGCTGCTTTCCCCAGCAGAGGAAGCCATAGTGCAGATTTTGAAACACTCTGTGAAAGGTAAAAGACAAAGCTGACGATGAAGCTGGTGCAAAGCAGCATAACCACACAGTAAGTAAAACACTAACTGACCTTGTGTCTCCTCCATGAATAATGCACTGATTAATGTTAGTGTATTAAAGAATAGCACACCTGCAGAGTAGGAGGAGTGTTTATATTTAAGCCAAGTCAAAACTCTGAAAGATTATTTATTATGTTTATTACAGCTCTCTCTTGTAAATGACACACTGAGTCTCAATGGGACTACCTGTATAAATAAAGGTTAAATAAATAAATACATTAAAGTGAGATTGAATGCTTTAAAAAGTGCAGGTGAGCAATAAAACTGTTGGAATGGCTACTGGTGGTTTTCCTGTCAGCAAACCTGCCACCAAAGAAATAACAATAATAAAAAGATGTGCAATTTTAGTTAAAATAAACATGTTAAATGACTGTGCTATGTGCCCTTTACAACTAAAGGAACTAATAAACTATTCCACAACATTAATGTAACTGTGTGTCTTAATTATTATTAAGAATTCTTTCTAGGGGGTGTTACAAAAAGTGTGTATAGACAATAGCTATGATATTTTAAAATTAAAATATAATACTGGTGGCATGATTGTTTTAGAGATATTTGGAAATGTTTCTACTGTCAAACTTTTTGATTACCTTAATCATGAAGTGGGAATCTGACCATGACGGTGCAAATTCTTTTTTTATCTTTTAATAAAGTAATCTGATCAACTCAAAGCGAGCTGAGTGCATTCCTCAACAACAGGAGGAATAGACAGTGGAATCCACAGCTGAATTCCAGAGCCAGCTCATCCGTCATGTGGCAGGTTACAGACTCACACCTCTTCACACAGAGAACTGAGTCATCGTGGAGGTGGGAAAGCATGTTAAAGATTATAGCAACGTGGACAAATGAAACAATTGGCAACAATTATATCATTTTCAAATGATAATCATATATAGATGGCTTTTTGTGTGGTTTCACCTTCCCTGGTTTATTTTTCTTGTTTGCTTTCATCAACAAAAAAACTCAACTGAATTTAAGATCGATCGATTATGACATATGAAGACCTAATAGAGATTTCTATATGATTAGTCGAAGTCCTTTAACAACCCAGTGTGGCTCAAGGTCACAGAGTGTAACAAACGTGCAAATTCAACGTGGATATTCGTGGAAGTGTCAGCAAAAAATCTGGGTGTTATTATACGCACAGTACAAGGAACTGGACCTGCAGGTTATAGCCTTAGAAAGACTTTTAAATACCAAAAAACCACATAGACAGGAAAGACATGTATTGAAGAGCTAGACAGAGTGCAACCAGTTAATTAGTAATGTGTTCAGTGTGTTAGATTAACCATATTGTGCCCTTGATGCATACCAGAACACTGTATCTTACCTTTCTCTGATGAAGTCTGTCAGCTCCTTTGTGGAAATTTGGCCATGCTTCATGTTATGGTAGAGCACATCAAAGCCATTATTTTTTTCCCCCTGTTTGGCAGAAAGAAAAAAAAAAAGAGTTGAAGTTGATGCTCAGTCACTGCAAAAACCATTAAGTGTAGCAACAGAACCTCTGCTATTGATTACACATTACCATTAAGGCTTTTTCTAGCAGCAGCGTTCGCATTTTTTGCATAGCTTCTATCTGCATCTGCAGCAAACTCTGGTCGACCATATTCATCTTGGCCATGTTTAAGAGCAACAGCACTTAGAAATTTGCAAAACAAACAGCAGACTGGTCGAAGGCTAAAACCTACAATGAAAGACACACCTGAACAACTGCTGCTGTAACCATGCCACTGGGCAACAGTGTCCCGTTGCACTTTAAAAATGCAAAGAGATTCTAAATAATTAAATTGATGAAAAACACCGGGCTTTGTTATAATCAGAGTTATTGTCTTCTAGAGGTATATAAACAATGTGTGATTATTTGCGTGGCAATATTTTATCAATACAGGGACACCAAATATCTAGATTTTAATAAATAATAAATCCAAAAAATTAAATGATCTGCAAATCTTACGAACAAGAGGGCCCCTCTCATGCAACACCATCCTGAAATAACATTAGCCAAGCAAACATACATTAAATTAGCTCAAACGAAGAACCGTCCAACACTGGACACACTTAGTTTGACAAAGTTACCTCGTAACTGGCTCAGTTACATGATTACGAATAGCATTGTTGTCCAAAACCTGGGGGTGTTGCACACTCGTGACCACTTTTGATTGCTAAATGATTGCAAAAGTTGCTTAATAATAGACAACCTTTCGCAGTCTGACTTGGACTGGGTGCAAACACTCTCAAAGAGATGGCCAAACGTATGCAAATAATTGCTATCTACTTTCTAAATGCAGACAGATTGCCAACATGTTGCCATTAGTCTTAATGAGTCTTTGTCAATGAGCACAACTTGACTTAACTGGCTGCCAGCTGGTTGTATTCTGGTTCGCATTCCTACAGAACAGGAAGGCTGCTGAGTGCAACTGTAATAGTAGATTTTCTGTCTATGTAGACAGCGACAGATATTAACTATTTATCACGGCTAATTGCTGTATTATCAAAAACAGATTGCATTTAATTAGCAAATTGACTAATTTAATTGCAAACTCATACCAGACTTCATCAGAGTTCATCTAATACCAAAAGCAGGTTTTATTAACAGTGTTGTATACTTGACAATCTCATTTTGCAACGAAAAAAATAACTTAAGTGAGATAACTTTAGCTTATCGTAAAAAACAGATACTGACAGAGTTTAACTTTGAAGACATAATTTGCAGTTGAAGAAAAATCACAACATATGTTCATAATATTGGACCGCCAGGTGTCTGTTTATTCCCACCTCTATTTTCTGCTGGTTGTATGAATTCCCAGACCACTGAAGTTACAGATAACAACTGTCAACACACATCACAACGCATCTGTTCAGGTGGTTATATTTATAGAACATTTTGCAGGAATATAAAAGTTAAGCAGGATTAGTGCCAACAATTCAGTATCTGAGCAAATGTAAACTATGTTCACATTGCCACTTCTATTTCTGAGTTATGGAATTAAAATATGCGAGGAAAAAAGGTTTTGTAAAACATTATGATGTCACAGAGAAGATGAACTTAACTAGCTGCGTGTAAATCGTCACAACTTCCTCTGTGTCTAACTCTCCCGTAAGAAGCATTAAAAAAAAACAAACAAATGAGAAATCATGACATAAAAATGTTTAGTGAGGTCACTGCACAATTCTTCATCTTCATATGCAACTATATGAGTTGTATGAGTCCTAAGATTTTGCTGTCTGAAATAACTAAAGAGACATCTAAACAGGAAGCGATGAGCTCATTGCGTATTACTTTGCGGCTCATGGATGGTCACTAGCTGACCTTCCAGGCTCTGGCCATCTGGACAACCCTCCACTCAGTCAGATGTCAAACATGTCTGGTAGTTGCGTCAATTGCTCACCTTAAAGTTGAGGAAAGTTTAAACATGGGATTTGTCCTGGTTATTAATTTTCCCATCATCTCTTAGAGTCAGTGAATGTCACTAGCTTTTTATGGCCACCACATTAGTCAATTCCTATGTGGACACACCTTCAGTGTTTCTGAAATTACTATTTGTATTGTTTCCACTTTAATGTACAAATATAAATGACTTCTGAAATAGGATCAGGAAAAGATGCATTCAAATACAAACTTAGACAGTGTGAAGCACATCGGAAAGCTACATTTTGTAGCTTACTGGCTGCACATCTTACATGCATTTGTTCACGCAGCTGCTGGAGGATACTTTAAAAATGGAGTCTGGGACAAACCAGTCTCTGTAGCTGATATTGACCTTCGACCAACAAAGTCTAACCAGTTCATCCTTGAGATAAATTGAATGATTGTGGCAGACGAATCCCCTCCAGGTGATGCTGAGATATTACATTGATGAGAACAGGATGAACAACCTGGAAACATAATGCCTTTGGCCAAAGCAGCTGTGACTGACTGGGTAAAATAAAAAGTTTGAACTTGTACTATAATGATTGTAGTGCAGTAGTTATGTCCGTTACCTATCTCCTCCAAGACACGTTAATAATTCTGCATAAACATTGATACATAAACTACCCGGGGTATCGATATTATCAACATCTATATATCTTTGGGAATTATTTTTATAACACTCAAATCCGTACAAATTACATATATTATGCGAAGTAGCTGATCTCAAAACAAAATTAAATGTACATTACATGTACAGTGTTGTCGACAATACTTGTACATTGCTGTTTGTAAATATAGTTTGCTAAATTTTAGTGCAGTGGCACTTTAGGGTAACTGGAATGTGTGAAATTTATGAGCAATGGAGACAGTTAGTTAGAGGTTAACACCAGATCAGCCGAGGCTTGTTACACATTACAAAACCATTTGAAACACAACACTGACTATAAAAACCCAGCTAAAGTAGTAGCCAACAACTAAAGAGGAGGAGATGGAGGTGAACTGGAAAGCCTGAGACCGATTCCAGTAGAGAGCATTACAACCTTACAACCCTTTGTGGCGACAGGGACAAAGAGGACTGAACTGAACTACTGCACACAGTTCATATATCAGCCAATAAGCAAGAAGACAAATGCACGACATCTGCATTAGCAGTGCAGATTTTATATGTTTGTAAAACTGCTGTTGTCTGTTGTCACTTATTTCACATTGGCGTGTGTTTGCTAGTTTATAGGAAGCGACAATGACGTGTTTTTGGAGCTTCACAGCAGCAGAAAGCTGCACAGAACAACCACGGCCAATGCCTTACATATGCTTGAGCAAAGGGAGAAACCAAATATTAAATGCTAGGATTGATAGAAAAGTTGGCTTGTTTTGACCACTGGAAAGACAGCATAACCAACCAATCAATAATCCATCTGATGGCATCAGATGGATTATTATATTTATTGGCTTTACTATTAAAGATGAATTGTGGTGGAATAAGACTGATTATGATGGGTTTGTATTTGTATGACTGATCTATGCAAAATAGATCTGGTCCCGATTTCTAACCCCAGTGCGAGGGTTGCAAATCTATGGCTACAGAACCATACACATGAATATGATATGAAAATAAACTATTTCTAGCATTTTCATTTGTTTTGGTTGTTGTTATTGTGGTTTGCTTACTGCTATACGCAGCTGAAGAAAAAAAAATGAAGACCTGCTCCTAGTGACTTGGACTTCAATCAATGTCAATGTCTTTTATTTTTGCTCATTTAAAAGCAATTAGGTCGCTTTTTTTGGTTTTCACTTTTAATTTGATTGAAACATGTGTGGGACTGTTTAGGATAGATTTTTCCTCGATTTCTTATTTGGTCCACGTGCTAAAAGATTTTAGTTTTTCCACTCCTATTAGCAATGTTGACATGCTAATTTATACTTAATAGGACGTGTCAACTTCAGTATGAGGCTTAAATTAGTTAAAAAAATAATAATAATAATAATTACTATCAAAAGTGTGTATTTTGACATCTACAGCAATAGCTTTCCGACACTGGTAAGTAACCTTCTTTAACATATTTAAGCCAAACTAATATGAAAAAAAGCATAAAGATGGATCTTTAGGACAAAGTTGAACAATTTAACAGTTTTCTCCCCAGCCACATACGCAAAGAAAAAGTTCCAGACTGGAGAACGTCATCAGATTTCTTTTCGATTTAAAAATATCCTGTTTTTCCTGTTTTACTTCCTCATTGGCCTTCTTGATTACTTAAGTTCAGGAGGACACATGCCATAGTAGAAGCCTCAAAGGATGTCAAAGGAAAATCAATAAAAGTAACATGACTAAAAACATTTTACTGGCACATTTGTTGTGATATTTTGGGAAACTAAATGATAAAGTGATAAATGCTGATAAACGCGCACTTGGTGATGAAACTGCCGTCTGATGTCACATAGAAATAAGAAAGGTATAAACTTGGGAAGACTCCGGTTCACCGGAGTTCACCATCAGTCTTGAATAAATCTGCAGTCCAGCTTAGTTTACCCTCGAGCCGAGGCCATCGCAGATATTTCCTAGTTCCTGAAGCAATCCACCGTCAGCAGTTTGGCTTAAAGGCTAAAGCAATAACTAATGGCTTTAGTTTTCTTTTTCCACATATGTTCAGGAAGTTCATGTAAAGAAGCTAGAATTAGCTCCAAAAAAAACTATATACAAATCAAAAAGAAGGGACTAAAACACTAAAAGGAAAGCGTTGTTCTCCAGGTCACAGCTCACTGGCCTACATTTACCCCAGTGAGCAAACCACTGAGGTGTGCTTCCCAGTGCAACAAGATAACTGTTAAAAAAGAAAAAACAGTTTAGCTGTTACCCTACTGCAAGCAATCGTAACATGCAAACTACTGCAAGCATTAGATGTCAAAGATATAAGAAGATAAAGCACAGTTTATGGGACCACATGTTACCCAACACTTTACAACACAAACTAAGACAGAGATTTAACAACTGGCCAATCGTACTACAAAACCGGGAAGTGACAAAAGTGAGTGAAAACACAGAGCAGAAAGGCAACAGGAAGAGAGCCCATTCTGTTCGACTACTGTGTTCAACTGGTACCTGATATCAATGAATACAAAAGAAAAATAAACACAGGAAACAGCTAAGGGCGTTTTTTTTTTAACAATTGGTATGGCTGGAATAAATTCCCAGAGCAGTAGAGAGAAATGTAAAAATACACATATTATATATATAATTTATATTTATAAGTGATATCAGAGTGACACAGTTTTTTCACACTCATGTCTGTGATGCAATCAGTGAAAACACAGTTTGTTTTTTTTATATTCCAACCACGCATTGAATGTGTCCACCCCAACTGGACGATAACCTACTGAGAATTTAGCATAGGTCAATAGTGGTTTGTTTGAGCAAACAGTACAGACGAGCTGAGGCAGCTTCCTATGAACTGACTGAGTTCATTAAAAAAGGGAAGAGGACAAGCTGTGTCAGCTGGTTGTACCATCATTACAGAAACAGGTGCTAGAATGAGAAAATCTGTTACACTACACTGCACAGACTACAGGGAACTAAAGAATCAGTTGTATGCTTTAGGTAGAAAAAAATAGGTAATACTAGTTTCACCCATGAGGGGAAAGAAAAAAGAACTATTAAATCTGGAATTAAATTTAAAGTCAGTGGAAATTAGCCAGATGGCTGATGTGACGACTGCCCAAGGAGATAATAATTATTCAAACATTGGTGACACCTTTGCTGTACAACGTTTTAAGCTTTTATTTCTAAACACCAGTTTATCTTTATTTAGGTTTACTGTTGGTGAAATTATGTAAAATTTAATGTCATTCAGAAGTGGGCTGCTTCAAATATTTGTGACTTCTCATAGAGCAAACAGCCAAATTGCTTGTCAAATTTATCTGCAATTGCTTATATAATTCAGTTTTAGGTTTTACTACCCCCCCCCCCCCTTTTTTTTTTTCTATTAACTTCAGGACTAAATACAGAACTGAGCAAAAGTCTTGAGCCACCACTCATATCTTTATATTTTGCTTCCAGGCAACCGGACTTTGTCATTTTTTTGGTCTTTAGTGGTCTTGAGCAATAGTTTGAACGTTTTTCTTTAGACAGTGGCTGTATTCATTCATTTTCACTTCAGGTTTTGTAACTGACAACTTTCAGAGAAATTTTCTGTTTGTGTGGCAAGTCACTTAACAAAGACCTGTGAATCGTTCAATGGTAAAAAGCCACCTAACTCAAAGGGATGAACCGATGTTATATATACATGTAACAGACAACTTGGCAAATAACCAATTTTAAATTGTATCTTTAGGCACTTTGTCTCTAGCAACCTGTCCCATAAACAGATAATCTATTTCTTTAGTTGAATCTATGAAAAATGCCAAAGCTCACATAGTTTGACAGACAGAAAGTAGCATTTTGTACCAACAAGCTAATTTCCAAAGAGGCATTAGCTCAGAACAGCAGAAGAACTGGCAGGGAGATGAACAGTATCTCAAAGTCATGTTCTTAAGAAACAGGAACAAATCCAGCAAAGACCAGAAACAGGACCTGAGACATGCACCTGACCCTTCAGGGGATCCAGCTACTGTTCACCAAAGCCTCATAAGAAATGGTCTCAGTGAAGGGGGGACTGTCAAGAAGCCTTTCTTAACAAAGTGAAACAGGGAGAAAAGGCTGAGACATAGCCTGACTGGACTGAAAATCAGTGGCAACAGATCTGATGGAGTGACGGATCCAAACAGAACATTTTTGGTTCAAATTGAGAGCGGTACACTGTAAAACATGATAGAGGCTATATCATGGTTTGGGGCTGTATTTCAGCTATTGGTGTTGGAGTGCTGTTGTGAATACAGAAAAGTACCATCAGTTTTTGACCCACCGAGCAATACCATCTGGAAAGTGTCAGATTGGCAACAGCTTCATTTTTCAACATGGGTATGATCCCAAACACAATGCCAATGGAGTAAAAGTATACCTGACTAGAAAAATACACAATGGAACACAATCAGTCATGGACTGGCCTCCCCAGAGCCCGGACCTTAACATTGTTGCAGCGGTGTAGAGTCTTGGCAGAGAACAGAATCAAAGGCGCCCAACATTCAAAGAAGAGCTTTGAAATGTCCTTCGAGAAGTCCAGACTATTCCTGAAGACCACTTAAAGAAAGTATCAGAAAGTATGCCATAGAGAGTGCAAGTTGTGTTGAAGAATAAACGTGTTCATACCAAATACTGACTTACAAGCTCATTAGAACTGCACAAACTATTTTTTTGCTTTATAAACTGTAAATGCATTTATGTTTGCAGATCAAAAAAATCGCTGCACATATTTCCACCGTTCTAGCAAAATATAAAGTCAAGTCATAATATAAAGAAATGAGAGGTGACACAAGACTCTTGCACAGCAATGTAAATTCTGAAAGCAGAGAAGAATGGTCAATAAAGAAAAAAACTGCCATTATATAGAGTGATAGAAACAATTTATGTACTAGACAAAGTACATACATGGCTTTCTCACCAGCAAACACTCTAACTGTTAAGTCAGTAAGAACATATCTTTGAAAGCCATACTATATATTTATACTGGATGATATTAGCAATTCAATACTGAGCACTGAACAGAGAAAGAAACTGACATCTTTAATCTTAACTACCACCTTAAAAAGGAAAGATAACCCAAACCACAGTGCTATGGTTTATCATGTAACATCTGCTGCACAGAGATGGGCAGGAATTCACTCTCCCCCTGTCAGACTGCAATGCAAGGTTCAATATCCTTTATGTGGGGAATCATGTGTTTGTTGCCTATTGTTGTTTATCATACTGCATGTTGTTATACTATACCTTCCAAACTGCTAAAGAACACTAAAATAAACAAAGCTTGGGAGTACATGAACGCTTACATTATTTCAGACTATTTTGTTCATAAGGTTTCTTCTTCAGTAAACACTGATGTTTGTCTGCAATGCTTTTCCAGCTAAACAACATATATGTAGGATTTGTAATATATGCGCTTGAGTAAAGAATTCAAATTCATTATTTTCTAATGAATTATTGCATGTAGTTGCTGAGTGTGTAAATCTATCGTATGCAGGCTGGAAAGGTTTCCCATGCATGCTATCACAGCACTGATGTTGTGCTTTAGGAAGGGGGAAACACAGGATTAGAAGTGTCTCAGCTGACATGACTTCTTCTCCCGCGCCGGTGTGTGCTCAGGTGAGAGCAGTGGAAAGAACTGCACGCTCTCCCTGAGGAATTTAGACAGAGCCAAACAACACAGTGTCTCTCCACCACAGACTGTAAACGGTGGCCCGGTATAGCCTGTAGAGCACACAGCCATGAGCTGTGCAGACGGCGCCTTGACATCAGAGTGTCTGGCCTCAGTCATGTGACCAGAGAGGTCTGGGAGCGGTGCACCGAGCTATCACAGCTCATCACTGACAACACACGCAGCTTTAGTATGCTATATGCACACAGAGGCTGGGCTTTGTTTGTGGTAGAAACAAACGAAAACTTGACCATTACTTAACTTGTTAGGGATGATAACACCAAAACGGATTGGTCTAACACAACTAAAACCGACTCATATTTAAGGAAAAGGAACAACAACCAGCAAGAGGCAGGATGTTTGTTTCATGCAAAAACCATAATTAGTGTAATGTTTTCACTCTCTGGTAATCTTAGAAAATTGCTACTGATTCTCAAGGCTGTTTGGTTGAACCACCACTCAATCCAGTTACAAAACCTCAACAAACCCTTCCTCCGAAGGCAGAGACATGCTGGTTTGATTTGAGAGACAGCTGAAGAAAATGAGGCAGCCAGAAGGAAGTGTGTCACTCCTGTCCACCTCTTTATTAGCTTCACTCTTTGCCGTGTCATTGGGATGCTGCGTGTGAAGTGTGGGACAATATATAAGACTACATACTGACTGTCTCTATACTGCCTGCTCAGTGCTAATCTGTTGAGACTGCATGTTAAACATAAGGTCATCATAGTTTTGCTACAACAATCCAATGACTCAGGCATTTCAGCACATAGGCCACATCTTGCACTTTTGCGCCAGAACTTCCATTGAGAAACCAAACTCTTGCTTAGATTTCGTACAGAGAAGGAAAAAAAAAAAGGAAATGAAACAAAGGCTGCAAATAAATCCAAGGAGTAGAGATGTTGCAGCTGGTGAACAGTCCAGAGCTGCAACTATGACAGACAGCACTGTCTGAATTCAGCTGAGGACAGACATTTTGTACAGATGACAAACAAGGGGGAACCCCCCCCCAATGAAAACATATATAAAAAAAATTAAAGAGCATGGAATGTGAAAGGGAAAGCCTGCCTGCTTAGTAGTATAACACACAGACTGAAAAACTCGATACGTCTGATTGAGATAATGATGATTTGTAGTCAAGTCAAAAGGGAAATAGATGCATCTCCTCCCAGTGCCAAGTATGTGCGCTCATGTGTGTCCTGCATGTTAAACACACAGCTGATCGCCACCATCACTGGATTCTCTTGTGGCTCACAGCAGGGCACAAAGGGCAGATTGAAGAGTCAGGAGTGTCTCTGATCCCTCCTCTTTTTGCCATTTAGATTTCGATGAGCTCTCATTTAGGAACAAAAAAGGCATTAGAGGGTAACAGCAGTGTTATTGGTAATTACTTCAAGCACTTGGCTTAATGTAGTTTTCCACAAATATTCATTACCGCCTCTTTATAAGCCCTGGATCACCTCCAGAGTTCAACTAAGGCTAAAACTTAAGGATGTATTTGTCCACATTGAAGAAGACAGGAACAGATTCTGATTGGTTGTTTGAAGCTGAGAGACCTGCTATGTGTGTGTGTGTGTGTGTGTATATATATATATATATATATATATATATATATATATATATATATGAGTAATAACGTAATGCTATGAGCATTCTATAAAACAGAAAAAGAAAGAGGGAAGTTACAACAATTAGCTGCCAATTTACTCTTGGCTTTTATTCCAAACTATGTCGCTGTTAGAATTTGTAACATTTTAGCTATAACGCATAACCCATGCTTGCCGTAGTGTTATAGTGCAATACATACACGGTCTTGAAATGGAGTAGCCCTAATGAGCCTACTACTGTGCGAGTTTCACTTCACGACACTATCTTTGTGGCTTCGGTGTAGCGTAACAAGTAGTAAAGGCAGACATCTACTTTCCCACCTGCTTTAACACAGCCACGTCAAATTATTATCGGAAGAGAAATGACCTTTAGGCAGTGCGCAGAAAGCGCTGAGCTCAGCTTAACACAGCTAGTGTTCTGCGGCACCAGCTGTATGAAATAAAGTAACGCTATTTAGCTTGGTATTGAGGCTTTTAAATCTATTCTAACTTACTAACATCTGGTCTCTCACTGAAACTTTGTCACGGAAGAAAATGACGCGTACGAGCAACGGCTATGACTGACAGCCGAGGCGTCCAATGGCATTCGGGGAACTGACCATTATCGTGCCAAGCGCTCCTGACCGAGCCAATTGACAGTAAACAGGGGTGGACGCTTCGTGGTTTCAAGTTAGATTGGTTCACAGAGGCCCAAACCCCGGGGTAGCAAAATATTTGCCGAAGGAAATTAGCGGTGGCCGCGGGGTTGCTGACCAGGACACTGCGACTTCAGAAGGAACTAAGCTTGTGAGCTAGACGACTTCCTCTGCAAAACGAATAACACTCGATTCCTGATTGGCATGAACATGATAAGGAGGGAACATAGCATGAGAATAGCACCGGTGTAAACACCGTGAATAAAAAGCACCACCTACCCAGAAATTCTCTAGGAAGTACGGCGTTATCATCTTGCTTTATTCCTCTTCGCCACAACTGTTGAATTTGTTGTAATGCAACTTTTGAAGCGTATATCATCCACCGTCCTCCCCCCCGTTTCTCTTGTATGTGCCTTTGCCCGTTTTCC
>VOQK01028353.1:0-13123 GCA_015052645.1 Benitochromis conjunctus
TTATTTTACAGAATAATCTTTGGATGTTCCTCAAAGTATTCCTGTGTAACTATACATTTTACGTAAAGTACATTTACTGTGTCAGTATACCAACAGATGAAAGTTTTCCATAGAGAGTTATGACAAGTTGTAGTTGAATATTTTTGCTGACACATGTGGTGCCCAAGAGTCAGCTAAGTAAACTGTACAATGTCTGTTTGCTGTCCATGGTGCTGAAATAGTTGACAAATTACACAATGTGTCTGCTTTAGCCTGAAACAAACGAGACAGCAGAAGGATTTTGTGAAGGTGGGAAATAGCTAAGAAAAGAAGCTCGGTGTCTTTGTGTGTTTGTAAAGCAAGCCTTTGTGCTCAAATACAAATAGAGAATTAGACTTAAATGTAGCAGTAATAGATCTTTATTTCCTAAAAGTAGTGCACCTCAGTACTTCATGTAGGTGTGTTTTACTGTCACAGCGAGAACAATGGAAACTTGTTTAACAGTAACACAGACTCCGGTACACATAGAGGTGCGTAAAAAGCAACAGAGGAAAAAAATAAATACTGATACACACAAACACATCAAAACCTGCTAGTCTGTCCCTGATAATGCTCACTGGATGTTCTCACCTCTCACAGAGTCAGTTCGTGGCTGTATTTATAATCCCATCACTAAGCGTACACGCACATACCCACAGAAGCACACGCACGCACAAACACCTCTGGTTTCTTGCTGCTCACTTGCACATTTATGTGTGTTGGTATGTCTGTGTGTTGAGATGGAGATGGATCCAAGTGTAGGGTCTTAGTAGGGTTTGCTTCAGTGTGATAACAGCCTGTGATTTGTATCTGTAGATGAAGCACCAGCATAATAAATGCTCTCTACCTCTCACCTTCCCCCATCTCTCTCTTAGTCTCGTATTCTGACTCACACAAACAGTAATTCTCTGTCTGACTTGCTCTCTCATGCTCTCCGTCATTCTGTCTTGCTTTTTTTTTTTGGAGATAAAGTTTGTACTTCTTTTTTTCATTTTATTTAAATTCTACTTCTTATGTGACATTTTCTGTTGTTTTCACTGTTTTACTTTCTCACTCGCCCGTATGCACATGAGCGAGCACACACGCACACATGCAGACGGACGGTGTGTGGTAGAGAGTGAGAAGGTGTCAGTACTATTCTCAGGTCAGTTGGGTTTGATCTTTTCCACTTTCTGCTTTCACACATTAACAGACAGCCCGCAGGCTGAAACAGAGAGGAAGAGAGAGAGAAAGACACACACACACACACACACACACACACACACACACACACACACACACACACACACACACACACACACACACACACACACACACACACACACACACACAGGATACAGACAACAGGCTGGATTGGCTAAAACTAATGATGTCGTTGTTAAACATATGAAAAGCAGCTACTTTCTGCATAACTTAAGCAGCATAAGAATGAGTTGCCAATGTCTTTGAAGAAACTTTTACTCCATCCTCTTCTGCCGGGGGAGTGTTCTTCTTTTGTTTCTAATTTCCTTCATCACCATCATCCAGCAGGAAGTCACCGATCTCCTCTCTCATTTGAGACCTGCAGAGCACAAAAACCCAGTCAGTCCTCAGTCGCTCTGTAAACGTAACACCTGTGTTTTTCAGCTGTTCACCAAAGCATAGCACACCTGCCAGACAATGGTATGATCATAAGAAGTGGTAACGATTTATTTATAAACTAACCCAATCTTTACATAGCCAAGCATTCTACATGCTACATGGTATAGTGCAAAGAAAGGTGAGACAAATACACTCCCACCTCCTTTGCCTCCTCTGAGCCTCTGACAGGATGTACTGAGGGAGGTGATTCACTGTCGACTGGAAAGAAAACAAATAGGAACACAGGTTGAATGTCAGCTCTTTGAGTAGGCAGTTAATAACAAACATGGTGCGTAGACTGGGATGAAAATCATCCAACCAAACAGACCACACCTGAGTTAAGAGGCCAGGCTCTTCCTGTTTGCAGCCGTAATGGCTGACTGTATACTGAAAGCCTGACTCCTCAAAGTCACAAGTATTTGTTATAATGTCTGAAGTGTTGCTATTTGAATTAGATTTATTTGGTTTATAGTGTTAATGCCACATCTCCAATAAATAGACAAAAAAAGACAAAAACCGTCCTCCATCTTCCTAAAATACATCATGTGTTTGCACGTTAACACCACAGTTGTTCACTCACCATGTCTCTGATAGTCAGTGCACAGCTGTAACACAACAGACTCTTCAGATGTGTTGTTTCTGGTACCCTGTAATACAAGTGCAATACAGAAAACTTAGCCATGGCCACGCATATGAGTACGAGGCTAAAGTTGATGGATGCGTCCAAAAACCCTGTTCCAACGAAGAGGAACGTCCAGAAAACAGCAGACTTCAGAGGGTTTGCACAGGGTTTGCAGACATGATGCACGCAGGAGTAGTAATGAATGAAGTGGGATGTTTTCTCCCAGTTTACTTTGAGGACTTGACTGAATATCTGATGGTTTTTAGATTAAATGTATACTATAGAATATAAACTTGGACACTTTCATTCACACATACTTGCTACAAAGCACGGGAAACCTTTATGTAAAAGTATTCAAATGACAGCATGCTGCCACTGTAATAGATTACCCAGTCATGTGACAGGTCCTATATCTAAAGAAGTCCAGTGGTTACAATTTTCTCAGTAATATTTCTGGGTTGGGTTGAATGGATTTCCTCAGTGTACCTAGGCTCCTCCCACAACATGCGTGCCAACTGATTCACGACTCCATCTTGCATCCACACCAATTTAGAGTACCTAAGTGTATAACGTGTGAGGAATGGTCCGGAGACTAGAAAAGCACCGTATAAATTCTACTCCTGTTCTTAATTTAACCAAGTTTGCACCTTTCAAGACAAATAACACAAAATGCTTCACAACAAAAATGGTTAAAAAAAGAAAAGAACAAGAAGTTAAGAAAAGTCACTGCTCTTTAAAAGAAACCACAGCGTCCACAGATCTCCGGCTCAGTGGGAGCATACAGGATGCTGAGGGGAGCCAGGATGTGACGTGAGAGTAGTTAGAGTACTTGTTTGTATTTCAAACAACTTGCTTCCTCTTTGTTCCAATGAGATGGAAATGAAAGCAGGAACAACAGCGTGACAACACAACTCGGCAAAATGTTTTACGTAAAAAAAAAAAGAAAGAGTCAAGAATGAAGCAGAAATTTAGTGTAACTCCTCTGAAGCGAGTCCGTACAGGTCAGCTTGTTTTAATGACTAAACACAGAATACAGCAAATATTTGCCATATATGTCTGAAAAAGGGCTGTTAGGAGATAAACACTTTACACGTTGAGTATCAGGGATCAACTGTGGTTAGATAATAAATCAGACACACAAAATAAACACTCACTTAGCAGAAGAACAGCAACCTCCATCACTTCCTGATCTCCCACAATCCTGTGCTTCTGCAGAGGAACAGGCCTGTCCGGTGGGAGGAGGCCTCTCTGTTTAACACAAACAGGTATTTACATGCTAAAGCCTAAAAACTCACCTAGGTATCTATGTCAGATGAAGCTGCTTCAGTCCTAAAGCATTCACAGATAATGTACCGTACCTGCGTTTGGCCTTAGGGTGCCTCGCAGACATTTAGTTCCGGAGAGCTGATCTGAAATGAGTGTGGCCTGGAAGGCCGACGGCCGCTCTGAAGAGATAAAGACAAAGCACAGGTTCAGTCGTGAAAGTGTTGAGCTGAGAACCAGAACAATGTCCAGCAGACTGGCCAGGACTCGCTCCACGATTATAATAATAATAATGAACAGCAGCCTAACATGTTAAAGCCTCAACCAGTATGACCCTGTAAGGTTACTACCACAAGTCAGCATGTAAGAATGCTAACGCACAGCTATTAGACTATAATGCTGTTACTATTAATTATTACTACACTATTACTAACGGGGTTTGCCTGATGGGCATGTGTTTATTACCACAACATAACATTACTCAGCTATAACACTGTTGTTTCTATATTACTTTGTGATTAGGTGGTCATATCTTGCTATTACCTTCTTATTCCCCTCATTACGCCTTTATACTACATACTTATTGAGCTGTAATGGAAATGGTTTCTACTTTCCTAATTATGACAATATAATGATAAATTATTGATCCAAGCATGTGGGCGGTGCTTCTCTCAAACACAGCTCTGAGATGAATGTCAGTGATCCACCATGGCTGAATCTTCAGACATGGCTTTGTGAGATGTGATAACTGTGCTCCTGCTGTGGTGCACACTCACCCACAGCAGTATCCAGGCTGCACATACACAGCAGACAGCGGTCACAGCGGTCAGCTCCTGGGCATTTCCTGCATGCATTCTGCAGCTTCTCGCCGGTCCTGTGGATCACACGTGCTAACAGTGAGCCTCTCAAACACTGTGTTTGGAAATGACTGGGCCTACTGTCTGTTTGCACCCGTTATTTCCCCAGTATGTTCAAATGTGCTGATGTACATGGAGTGTGTGTGTAACTGCAACCTGTAGATGGTGCTGACAGTCGAGGGGAAGTCTGCCTGCAGTTTAGTGACAAAACTCTCTGTCAGACGTTGGATGCTGGCCTTGTCAAGCGTCTGTGGAGCACAGAAACACAAAACTGTACACAGGCTGGAAATGCTTACACTCAGGTGCAGGGAGCACAGATATCCCCACAGGAACCACCCTGATTTCTGAGGTTTGCACCTTGTGTATAAAACAAAACAGTAAAAATCCACCTGTGATAATCTGATCTGACCCAGAGTTTGTCTCCTCTCCATCAGCCTCTTTCCCCCTCGCTCAGTTTCAGAGAAAACACTAAGCCAAACCATAATATTCATTCTTACAAAACCACAAATCTACAATAAGTGGCAGCTTCATGATAACACAATGCAGAATGCAGCGATGACTAAATGTGTAAAAGCCCAGATTTAATTTAAGTTTCAGTTAAAGGAAACAAGTAGAAAAAGTAAAAGCAGAGAAGATGGCACACTTTCCTGAAAACTGAAACAATTACCGTATATCTTCCAATTATAGCTGGGGCGTTTATTCAAAAAATTATCCGGCCGGCCCGGAGTTTAAAAGAGACCGGCGGTTATTGGAAGATATACGGTACATTAATAAACTAAAAAAACAAAACAAGCAAGGAACAGGAAACGAAGATGTATGGAAGGGATGAAGCACAGTGGCAAAGGTAATTCACAGACACATCTGTACACATCTGTACACATGGTGTCCATTTCAGGAATATTCTGCAACTCAGGGTTGAATGATTTGCAAAACCATTTTTATAATGGCTCATACCACTGAGCCGGACTTCCTGAAGGCTGTCCGTCAGCAGGGCTGTCAAACCTGCGGCCCGTATATCGATCGTGCAGTTTGGCCTTTGAAGTGACTTTTGTTGTTTGTAGCTGAGTGCAATGTTCAAATAAGTTCTTTAAATGAGTGAATATGAAGGGGACATGAGCAGAGAGGGCAGACATGCCGAGGGATCAGCTGTGTGATGTGACGTGTGCATTTTGATTTTGTTAGATACGAACGAGAGAGCGCGAGAGCGAGAGAGGATGTGTTCAGTGAAATGCTTCAGTTAGTAAAGAGGGAGGAAAAGAATCACGTTTGCAGTTTTCTCTCATTATACGATATTCAACACAAAACCAACGAGACAGCAGATCTGAGGACATATTGGTGGCTGTTTTCTTTTGTGTTTTTTGTACTACTTGAACACTAAATGAGACGACAGCAGTGGCCCACAGCTCATTCACGTTTGACACCGCTGCTCTAAAGTCTGACTGTAAAGCCACAGACTGACAGACAGACAGCTGTCACTGTTACAGCTCAGGTCCTGCTGCGACCAACATCATCCAAAGTGTTTTCTTTTCTATGAAAATGACGAGTCGACATCATAAATCAGTGCATGAGGGAACAAAGCAACATTTTCATGTCTTTGCTTCAGCGTTTACCTTCGTGTCCACACTTGGTATAACAACATAAGGCACAGTGAACAGATGGTTGTAGTAAGCTATTTCTTTGGCAGAGTAGTCCCTCATTGGCCGCACTAATATGATGTCACCAAATCTGGAGTCAGAGAAACCCTGTTTAAAAAAAACAAAACAACATTAAGAGCAGATTAGCTTTAAGTCAAACTTAAAATGTGAGAATAACAAAATATACGCACTGTGTCCTGAGCCAGCTGAGCTCCTCTGCCCAGTGATATACTGGTGAGCAGTTTAACAGCCAGTCTGGTGCAGCTGTCTCCCAGCATCAGCTTACTGTAGCCTTCTGTACGAGCTGTGTGCACCAGCAGATGCTGCCTTTGAGGAACAACACAGTCAGGTCAGCCGACAGATCATAAAGACTCACAAAGACATGAACAGCCTCTCATTCTCATGGTAGTTTCATCATAGTGGAGAGAGACGTGCACTCACACCACAAGCTGTGGTCGCCAGGTTAGCAAACATCTCACGAGTGACTGCTGTCCACTCCTCATCACAGAAACTCTCCGACTCCTTCGGCCTCCTCGAGGGCTCGTACTCCGTCTGTCGGACTGAGGTCTGGACACTGGCCGGGACACTCCATGACCCTCATGTGCTTCTTCTTCTGCAACTCTGTTGTTGCCCTGGTGGTATGTTTTGGGCATTGTCATGTGAAAAGACCCACGCACACCCCATTGTGAGTGTCCTGGCTGAGGGAAGCGGGTTCTTGTCCAGGGTTTTACAGTACAGGGTCCAGTTCATTGGCTCCTCAGTGTGATGAAGTATTGCAGTATTGCACAGAAAAACTGCTCCAGAGTTTGTGCCTCCATGCTTGACTGATGCTGTTCTTTGGGTCGTGCTCAGCATTTAGTTTGCAGGTCAAACTTATACTGAAGAGCTCAACTTAGCTTTCATCTCAGGTGAACCTTACTGAGCAGCTGTGGACCAACTGCCTTCAGATCATTAACGAGGCCCTCCTGTGCAGCTTTGTGCTGGTCTACCAGGGTTAGGGTGATTATCCTGACCACATGAGGAAAGATCGAGGGTGAGTGTGCTTTGTCATATCCTGTCTCCCTCCATCAAAATACGACCACCATAAAAATGAGAGACTGTTCGTTTCTTTGTAAGTTACAAATTGAGTCAGAATAAAAAAATGATGTCCACCTAATTGTGTGGTAGCTTGGATCTTTTATCTCTAATTAAGCAATAGAAGTGTCACAAACAGTAGAAGCGAGTCCTTTATGCCTGACCTTAATGTGTTTAGCAGCTCTTCTCTGGCCGTCAGTGTTTTAACAGAACTGAGCAGCTGCTGCAGCTCCAGTGTGTGAGACTCCTGAACATCAGGCAATAGCTGTTGTGTTGCAAAGTTGTTGCCGTCAGTCTCAACAAAGTGATCCACAGCTGCTTCGTAGGCTCTGGCAGGTTGCTCTGAGGGCGATGGATCGCTCGCCACAACTGAAGCAGGAAGGTCCAGGACCTCAGAGAACATTGGCGTATATTTAACAATGATTATTTTCAGACAGACACATGTGTGATTAGGTTCAGTCTAATTAAGAGTAGCAGGCTCGTCCTGGGTCTACACTCACCTGCTCCAGAGGTAAGATGTAGAAGGGGAAACCAGTGGCTTTAAACACTGCCTGAAGCTCAGCCACTGTCTTTTGTCTGTCCTCCACTGACTGATCTATCACAGCACCCTCTGGGAACAAAGACACACACAAGTTTTCTGTTTTTAGCCACAATCATTATAGAAACATCCAGAATGTCCCCAGAGATGCAGAAATAGAATAGACAATGAAAATGTAAAAATATTACGTTTACTTTAATTTACCTTACCGTCTATGTAGGCAATGCCAGGCACGAATCTCAGCTTCTTATTGGCTTTCTGACTTAAACCCTGTGACAATAAAGCCAACAACAATAAAAAGTACATCATTAACTATTTATGGCATTTAAAGCTATTTTTATACAGATGCTGGTTTTCAGAAGGTGACAGACTGTAATATAATATTTAATGCTTTTCTACTACTTAAAAACCCTAAAAACTACGAGTGAATCCAGAATCTATTTAAAATCCTGTTCCTCGCATAATCAGGCCCCATCTTATCTTAATGACCTTGTAGTACCATATCACCCCATTAGAGCACTTGGCTCTCACACTGCTGGCTTACTTGTTGTTCCTAGAGTATTTAAAAGTAGAATGGGAGGCAGGGCCTTCAGTTTTCAGGCCCCTCTTCTATGGAACCAGCTTCCAGTTTGGATTCAGGAGACAGACACTATCTCTACTTTTAAGATTAGGCTTCAAACTTTCTTTTTCGTTAAAGCATATAGTTAGGGCTGGATCAGGTGACCCTGAATCCTCCCTTAGTTATGCTGCGATAGGTGTAGGCTGCTGGGGGATTCCCATGATGCATTGGGTGTTTCTCCTCTCTGCATTTAATTATGAGTTATTAATAATCTCTGGCTCTCTCCCACAGCAAGTCTTCTTCCCCTCAACCCCAACCAGTAGAAGCAGATGGCCGCGCCTTCCTGAGCCTGGTTCTGCTGGAGGCTTCTTCCTGTTATAATTGAGTTTTTCCTTCCCACTGTCGCCAAAGTGCTTGCCCTACTGATTGTAGGAGTTTTCTCTGTTTTCTCAGTATTTATAGTAAGGACTTTACCTTACAATATAAAGAGGCAGCTGTTGTTGTGATTTGGCTCTATATAAATAAAACTGAAGTCAAAGGACATGTGACTACAATGAAACAGACCTCTTGAACTTGTCTAAGCATTGAACAGGAAGAAGGACCTCCGGATACAGCCAGCAGGACCTAGATAACCAAAGAAGGCACACACTGTTAGGAAGCTGTCGCAAATAGTTTCAGTTTCTGCTCATTATTGTGGGCTGAACACAAACTCAGACAATAAAATGGAGCAAAGTGAATTTTGTTACGTTGAGTCGGGGGGGAACATGGCATCTGCAGGTACAGGTACTTACCTTCTCTCCGGGGAAAATGATTCGGTTTTTGCCCAGCACAGCTTTGAACTTGTGACTAAAGCAATCTTTGAAACAGAGCCTGAGGAAGACAGAAAAACGATGTGAACAAAGCCACTGTGTGTGTCCTCAAACCAAGCCAACACACACTAAGCTAATACCTCACATGACTTTCCATAAACAGACATTTCTTTCAAACACTATTATTTAACTAAATGTGTGCACCCTGAAACATAAACTGTAAAAACATTATGGTTCACATTAAATAAAAAGTGTAATGACAGATTTGTTTTCTCAGCATCCAGTGCATGTACAGTCTCCACCAATCACCAGTTAGCCTGACATGCATGTCCCTCCACTGAGGGAGGAAGCCCACCTGACAGAGTTTCCAGAGTGCAGCGAAGGCTGACATTTACTGAAGCAGAGCATCCAACAAAGCCTCTCTGCTGGGCTCTGGAAACTGGCTGAGCTTGATTCATGACGCCAGACAACAAGAAATGGTTTAAAAACAAACAAGTTATAGTTTGTCTATAACAAACATCATGTCCCACTGTTCATGAGGCCAATATACCCTGCACAGTAGTGGCTACGCTCACCGGCGTCATCGCCACACAGATGCAGCCATTTATCCCTGCTGTAAGGCCTTACCTTAAACACATCACGGATAAACTGGTAGCCTACAGCGCAGTAGTATCTATCATAGTTCTATATCATGCTGCACACCTCACCTGCAGTATGCATCTCCTGCTCTGATGACCAAAGCTGCAGGCGCCTCTTTGCATTTGACACATTTCCTGGAAACACTAATAAACAGAAGACGAGCAGCCGTGTTAAAAAAAGACGGGACATGTCATGCTGAGTGACAGACAGCGAGGACATCTGTGTGGTTGTTCCCGTGAGGTTCCTCCAGCACAACGTTGTTCTAGCAGCATATCGCGATCCAACACTAAGGTTCATTTGTTTATGCCATAAACATTGTTAAAATGATTTTAGATTATTAAAGTGTTTTCTCAAACATGTACACATGCTGTGTGTATTCTATTTTCAATAAATACACACAGCTTTCCAATTTTATTAATGTCAGGATCATTTCAGGAATTCTATTAAAGTTCTGCTGTGGCTTCATATATGAGAGAGGTCCACTTCTGCGATGCTGTGAGTTTCAACGTGTAAAATAAGATAAATCTCCAAAGATATATGGCAAGCCATCTAAGCCAGAAATCGCCACTTTTCCAACCCGTCTGGTTAAGACTGACACTAGCTGAGGAACAATGGGGCGTGAGGCCATCCCCCACCTCTCTGTGAAGGGTACTCATGGCCAATGATCAATGCTCATGACAATTTCCATATTAATGATCATAAACTGAGCTCACAGCCCATTGTTCATTCAGTCATTGTGCAAATGTGCTGTTTATAAGGTTGAAAGCTGCAGTCAGCTGACACTGAAGAGGTCACCTGGATGATGACCAAACATGGAGGTCTCCACCTGTTTCAGAAGCAGCATGCTGTCTTTTGTTTGCTTTATGTTTAAAAAACATCAAAAGGTGGGATTGGTACATAAAGATTGTACCAAAGCCTGCGACACAATCGATAAAGTAGGCAAACTTAGGCAATCGCCTCGCATCAAAGTGAAGCTGGCATGAACCGGTGAGGCCTCCACTGCTCTTCTGATTGGAGTTTAAATGAAGTGGATGAGAGAGCCGCGGCTGCGTAATTTAACAAAGCGCCGTCACCAGTGTCACTGACATGCCAAGCCAACGCAACGCAGATCCGGAAAAGCGAGATCAGTTATATTTTCAGCTGCTCAAACACGTTGCACAGCCCGTGACGTAAAAAGCCACTGGCTGGCGTACAGCGTAGCGTTCAGGTGGGGTTTTTACGGCGTTGTGACTTATTAAAGGGAGAGTTTCACACCATTTCCTACGGGTTGGAAAAGTGGCGACTGTGAACTCAGATGGCCTGCAGCTCTGGAATCAGTGATCTCTGGAGCTTCTGGCTTCGATCTGAATAGTAAAAAGTGTGAACCTGTGGCTAGAAAGAAATGCTCCAGGACATCTATGTGTAATACACAAGTTAAAAATGAAGGGAGGTAGTTAGGAATAATAATCACCAAGGATCAAAAGTCAAAGTAGACTAAAGCAGTGGCTCCTGAGAGAGGAAGAGTTGATCAGCAAAGCAGATCTCACGATGAACATATGCAGCTCTGTCTGTGCTTGTGACACGATGCTCTGTAACTTTGTGCGGACAAATAAGACTCATTATTTAAGGAAACCTGTTGTCGTGGATGCAAATGATAAAGGTGGGCTAAGCTTTCTGGATTTTAGCACTTTAAATAACACATTTGAGATTAATTGGCTAACATATGGCTGAACGGTGTTGCTCCTCCATACCTTTGTGATGCACTTCAGCCTTACATCAGCTGCTTTTGGTTGATCCAAAAACGAGGCTGAAACTTGGAGCTTTTTCAGTCGTGGCTCCCAAACTCTGGAATACGTTGGCTTCATTCGGTTTGTTTTTGTACTGTAAGCTTTCTGTTTACTGTATAAATCAACTGGATTTGGAAATATTTACAAAAATGTCCCATCTCCATGTCATATGTAAACTAGGCGGTTTAGCTTTCTGGGCCTTTTGATCATGGACTCTGGTCCATTAACCTCATGTCTCTCCTCACAGGTGTCTTATATGGAATACTGGTTTCTTAATAATATCACACATGTGGCTCACTTATTGAATGAAGGTGGTAAAGTCCTGTCATGTGTCCCGCCTGGGGATTATTTTTGGAGCCATATCCTCAGTGTGCTGGTCACAGACCCTCAGCTGTCTGTATTGTCACCATCAGATACGGCTGCAGGCAAAAAGGCTTTTATTTTGGATTGTTTCTCTAAAAACTCCAGAAATAACTCTCTTATTTCAACGGCAAACTGCAGCGACTCTTCATATGGAGGAAACATAAAACGGACACAGGCCTGGCTCCTTCCCAGCCGACGCTTGATAACGAATAAACATAAATCAGAATCGGTCTTTATCCAGAAACGCTCCAAACCGGTAACGTAAATATAATCGACCGTTATCATCTGTGTTTAACGTCACCTGCTTGGTGGGATGTGTACAGGATCTTTGTTGTGTAATTTAGTGTGTTTGAAATAAAGTACATTTTACACACAGGTATATAAACACAGTTATGGACAGCACGTGTAAAGCAGCCTGGCAGAGCTCACCTGGGCACGGCCGCGCGCTCCATCTCCTCCCGGTAGTCTTCCTCTACCTGACACATCGCTGCTCCGGGGCTCTCCGGCTGCACGCCAGGACAGAACCGTGAACACCAGCTCGCAGCCACACGTAGCTCCAGCGGTCAGATCCGTGAAATCTGCAGCAGCTGATACACACTCACACAGCAGGCTCGCGTCTGAGTCGCGTCTCTGTTTGATGACGTAGGAAACTGTTGACGTTTTCAGTACACAGGGGTGTGTATCGCCACCTGCTGGCGTGGAGAGTAGGACGCGTTAGTTGTTTTTGTTTGTTTGAAATCCTGGAAAGCATTTTATTGTAGACACAGGTGTATACGTCATTACGTCATTACTCAGGTGAGCTCAGCGCGTTACAGCGTGTACAGAGAAAGGAGCGGTCCTCAGGGTGGCCATGCTGCGACAGATGGTTTTTTAGAGCATTGTTTTGTTTTCCCTGTCTTATAATTTTATATACATTTCAAAATATAAGCAAGCAAACTAAGTACCAAGCTATAATCTGATATGGTGACTTTGTAGTTCTCCTCAGTGAGGTTTAAATGTTTTGCGGCTGTACATTTTGTTTTGTACCCTCACATGTCCCTGCACTTTATACAGTGGAATGCAAAATCACTGCAATACCAGAAAAACTGCTAGCATAGCCTGAAAGAGACAAATACAAGCAATCAAACACATATACCAGAGGCCTCGTACTGGACGACAGTGCACGATGCACATATTCAAAGTAAAAGAGACGTTATCCCTGCTGCTGGTTAGTTTAATATAACCTTTCTTACTGTGAGGAACGCACAGGCTGCTGGATGGTAATATAACCTTACTACCTTTATAAATAAATGGCAACAACACAATTATTTTAGTTTTTTTAATGAAAGACTCCAGAGAGGGTTAAAATAGGATTCAAAAGC
>VOQK01028358.1:7849-18062 GCA_015052645.1 Benitochromis conjunctus
TCCACAGATACATATTGATATACTCAAACAAACAACACAGAGTAGTCAAATTCTGAATACATAAAACAGAGCTGATATAAGTCACATAGAAGGAAGCAGCAACACCCCCTTGTAACAACTCCAAACCCCTAAAATTAGAATCAGACCAGATAGCAACGTTGGCAGCAAACGAGGCTGACATCTGCAGTTATCTATGGGTCACATCTGGCCATGACTGTCAGCGATGGCTCAGAGTCTGGATGCCTCAGCTCTGCCACAGATCTACATAATGTGGGCCAGATGTCAGGGGTGTTATGGCATTTAGGGTGATATCAGGCCTATGTTGCATTTGCCATAAAACCCACATATGACATTTGGCAGTGTCATAATTGAGCTGTAGTTTTCAGAAATAACAGAGTTTAGGCTTAGACTTAGATGGTCAGGAAGACCCTCCACAATATTGGTTTCAAGTAGGGGGCCAAAGATAATGCACAGACCAGCGCATGTCAATCATGGCCTTGACGAGAGATAAAGGCTTTAAAGATAGTTCATCTTTAACTCAGTCAACTAAACCGTCCTGGTTAAATAACTAATCCTCATCTTCGAATAAGGTCAACAAATGAACCCACATGGTCAGGTGTGGTCCTCCAAATGTCCACGGTTAAGATTAGGTGTTGAGATCCTGTGGTTAGTGGTTAGGATAAGCTGTCAGGTTGGAGCTAGTTTCTAAAGTCTCTGCTTAAGGCTAGGCCATCAAAAACGGTGCTTAGAGAAGATGACCAGGTTGGATGCCCATATTCCCCTGTTGCCAGATCCTGCAATTGTTCTGTGGGCTATAACTGATAGTAAAGCTCCCAGGAGATCCTGAGACAGATGCCTACCCCTTTTTTTTTGTAAGACTTTTTGCCTGTTTAGATCAATCAAGTGGAAATGCTTTCAACAGAAAACAAAACTCAGTCTAACCATAGTGAGGATGTGAAGGGCTGTGCCATTAGGAAGAAGCGTGATGACCATAACATGTGCTGTGTCATACTGGGCGCTTGGAATTTATTGTACACCTGCTCGAAATCACCAACCAGCTCCTTATCTTTTGTCCATGTTGAGCAGCAAGACCGTTCTCTCCCGAGAACTCTCATCGCTGTTTGCAATCCGGTTGGAAAAATCACCGTGATGTTCTCTCTATGCCTGTATACGCAGTGTACAGCATGAACAGGAGGGGACTGAGCACACAACACTGGGGAGCTCCAGTTTTGAGCACTACAGTGGGGGAGGTGTGACTGCCAACTGTCACACCAGGAAGTGTGGCACTCTGTTTGCCAATTAGTTTCGTCAGGGAGATTCTATTGAATGTCGGGCTCAAATCACTGTATTCAGAAATAGGTGTTATTTTCAAGGCGCAGGACTATAGATTTGAGGGCAGCGGGAGTTGGATGCTCTGTGGATCGATTGTTTCTAAATGCAAAGCGATGAGGGTGGCTGGGGTGCCAGTCAAAACAACTCATCCGAATGGAGGTGATTGCCACAGTGCAGTATTCATTTAGACAAGACACTGCAGACTTTCCAGGTATAGGGATAACGATGACTGCCTGGAAGCAGGTGAGAACACAGTCATGTGACAGTGATATATTAAAAATGCCGGCAATAGAATCAACTAGCTGATGGGCACATGTTTTTAGTACACAGCCAGAGAGGTTTTCAGGCCCAGCAGGTTTGCTCATATTCACACTCAGCGGGATTCTTCTCACATCCACTGCAGATACTGATCATGCCAAGATCTAAAGAGCTCTCTAAGGCCCTCAGGAAAGGCTGTGAATGCCCATGAGATTTTATAAGATCTCAGAATAGTTTGAAATAAATCATTTTAAGGAAATACCAGAGGTCAAGATTTCACAAGCGTGACCGTTTTTAGGACTGGTTGTCGCAACAAATTTAGCCCAATGGCAGACTACAAAAAGAATTCTCCAACAATCCCAAAATCTCATTAGAGTATCTGCAGATAACTCCTACAACTGATCTCGGCGATGATTCATCTACAATCACAAAGATATTTTTACCGAGTTGAACCACATGAGAGGTGCGCTTGAAAAAGAAACCCCAGAAAAGAAACAGAAAAAAAAACAGATTTGAAGTCCACTGAAAAGTTTTTGAGGGCGGGGGGTGAAAACAGCAGTGCGTGCAAGAAAATCCTCAGACATATCGCAGCTGGTAGGAAGGCACCTACAAGTTACTGCTGCCAAAATGGGGTAGAGGTACTAGCTTCTGAATCCAAGGGTGTGTTTTATTTTTCACATATCACATCTGTCGATGTCTTTGATGAAGCACGAGGTGCGATCAAAACGTTTTAGGATCATCTTCATAGAAATCAAAAGCATAGACAAATATATCGGCCCAGTCGCACAGTCAGGGTGACCTTCATGGGCATGTCCAGACGAATTCCAGCACTGCTGCTATTTTTAGATCTTTTCCTGGAAGACGCTTTACCGCCACAAACCTCAAACTTGTACAGAGAGGGAACATAAGGTGTGTGTTTAAAACCGACTCGAATTTCATGTGTAGTTCTTGGAAGCGCCGGTCTCCAGTTACACCTGAGCAGTTTTCAGTTTCCAAGCCTGAAGGCAGCACCATCACGTGAGGATGGAGACCAGGAGAATATTTGTGTGTATGTGTTGTATGAAATCATCCCTCAGGCCAAGACTATCAAGTGGATTTGAAGCATTTAAGGGAGAACATTAAACAACAAATTGTACTAGGGTGTGTATCATCTTGGGCAGTGTGTGAGTGCAGTGGAGTTATTTGGCCATACCACTGCTATGTTCAATCTCCTGCTGGTAACGCCAGATTTGCCTCCCTGCAACTTTGTCTGCTTCTTAAAAATAAAAGGAAGTCGAAGGATTCTGAGGCAATGGAGGCGACACAGCGAACAGTGCAGAGGCACAAGTTAACAAGGAAGACACAGGATTTCCACAGGCACATCTAAAAATAGCACCAGCACTGAAAACAATGATGTTTAATGGCAGACTGGGCAATATTCAAGTTTGGCGTGGTTAATGATTTTTAGGCATTTCTCACATTTAAAAATGTGTTCAAAAAGCCAACATATTTTCTCGTCCTTTCTCAAGAAATTCCAATCAACTCGATATTGCCACTCTTCAGAGTTTGTAGAGTGCTTTTTTCCCGTCACGTAAACTTATGCTGTACCATAAGCAATGCAATGTGACTACAGTGCTTTGCAACCCCAAACACTGAAGGCGAACAGTATCATAAAAAGGACACAGAACAGACAGAAAATAGATAACTTTAACAATTTTATTTGTGAAAAACTACAAGCAAAATTCATAAATAGACATTTCTATTTGAAGCAGAGGAAAATGATCGGGTTAGCCTATAAGCGCAAAGTCGTGCACATGCCAGAAACATGTATTAGTTCAACATTATAAGCTAGACAAGGAGCCGTGATCTGCTGAAAATGCTGTGAACATTTCCACACCAGGAACATAATGTGACCATTTCACAAGGGAAAACAATGACACATCAGCTATAAGTTAAAAAGAAAAAGAAAAAGAAAGAAAGAAAAGAGGAAAGAAAAAACTAAAACTGGATTAAACAAAGAATGGATTATTGTTCTCTCCCTACTTTTATTTTTTATTTTTTTTTATTTTAAACCGAGCAATAACTTTAAAAGCATTGTACAAGACATCGTTATAGGAAGAAATGAGTTTGTATAATACACGCAATTGGAATTCACGGTTAAGGTTATACAGTCAGTAAACAAGCATTCTATATTTGGGTCTGACAAACAAAGCTAAAAAATGTAACCATCTTTACACAGTAAATTAAGGTTACTGGTCGCACACAAGAACAGAACTGCTTGCGCGGGAAGGAAACAAGAAACAAAAAAAAACAAAAAACAAAAAAGACTTCAGCTCCAATGCCAGTATTCATAGTGTTTGCTTTTGCACCTTTTTAAAATTCTATATACAGGCAATAATTCATATACTCAGCAAATGGCCCATTTGTCAATCATTTAACCATGAATGCTTTGTGTTGGAGTACTCAGTCAAAGTGAATGTGGTTGCAGATAAGGCAGGTGAAAAGATGGCTTTTTAGGCCCATTTCTAACAGATTGCATTACAAAGCAGGGTTTCATTCTCTGTAAAAATTGGACAAAACATTTCCCCTCTGACCAGCAGTCCCACTTTTTTTTTTTTTTTAAGTTCTATTCACATTGCTTTTCCTCACTTTGAACACTGATTCCATATTTGTATGCAATAAAGTACATAATTACATATTAACCATCGCTCAAAAGCAGGAAAAAATAAAGACATCTCCTGGACTGACAACACACATGATTATCATCCCTACGTGTGACTCTGGAAAGCGTTTGAGTTGACACAGATCAAATCCTTATGTTTGGGGTGGAGGGGGACAGTTACCTCTCGTAACCTGGCTTTTAGTTGCTCTGGGAGCGGCTCAGTTTGTGAGCTGGGGCCTCCAATAGGGGAGCTACATGTACAATGGTAGTCCAGCAGAGCGAAGAGGGGCTTGCTAAGGCCAAAGTCTTAAGACCCAGAGCTCTTCCCACGCCCACACTGCTTCTCACTGTGTGCACGACGAGGCAACATCCACCACTGCGTGTGGAGCTGTGGTTTTCTCTCGACTCCGCTCACAGCATGATGACCTCTGCCCCAATTTAGCCACGCACAAAGATGAGTGGACAATAAGAACACCATTTACATGGATTATATTAGTCTTTATTTAAACTGTTATTCATCTCACACATTAGATAATTGCATTTCAAATTGTTATTCATCTGTCTATGTATCATGTCATTATGAAATTCCTTTGGTCCTTCAATAAATAAAACTAAGATATCATATACACATTTATTCTTTATACAATTTCATACAGTTAAAAGGAAATTATGTTGGTCTAGTATCAGCTAAGGTGAACGTGAATTAAAACGCTTAAATAAGCCTTGCTGCTATAAAATTGAAAGAACAATTGTCTTCTATTTAACTACTGCAATATTGTTTTGCCTTCAATGACAGGAGTCTTAAATTAATACAAATAAAAACAAGTCAATTGAATTGTCAATCTTTGTAAATTGTTCTCGTCTCTGCACTCGTTTTCTGGGTGGACTTCAGGACCACAAAAAAAAAAGAAAAGAAAGAAAGAAAGAGGAGGAGGAGGAAAAAAAACAAAAAAAAAACAATTGACTCACAACAGTTTGACACAACAGGTCTATTTTTACAGTTCGATATGGTTTTACCAAGTGGAACTGCTTTTAACCATCATTCAGTCACAACAGAAAATGCTCTGGCTCCTCACCAGCTGAGAGGACAGCTCTGCCTTCAGCCAGGAAACTCAATATTTAAGTACCAAATGCAGAAAAATATTGACAGCTTTTAGTGTTTTACACAACAGCCTACACTGTACAGTTAAAGACATAAGATACTGTATAAGAGATCTGCTATAGCATACTAAATCATAGACAATCTAGTTGAAAAAGTCAGGTGTCTGAACTTCAGGTGACCTTCTTCTGATGCACAATGACCTGTACAGAAAAAGTAGACGGACCTGGAGGTCCCGACAGTGTTCAGTGAGACAGTGTTGTTGAGAAAAGTGAATGAGAATTTGATTCATCAGCACTTTGTCACATTGAGCGAATGGGCAATCCCAGATCTGCAAAACCGCTTCACAGTGTATCTAGCACCAGTGTGTGTATGTGTGTGCGTGTGTATATGTGAGAGCGAGTGTATACGTGTGTTGTATTTGACCTGTGTGTGTGTGTGTTGTCCTATTGTTTTCAGACTGTAGTAAAAACACTGAAGGAACGATCGATCTGCAGAGCTACACAGCAAAGCTTCAACATAAAAAGGAGAATATCAAAGTATACAGGTGCAACAGGTAATAAATAAAGGTAATAATAGTTTTAAAGTTATTAAAAAAAGTGGTGGTTATTGTGCCCAGCGGAGAATTCTTCTTTACAAAAACAAAACAAAAACAAACAAACAAAAAAAAGTTGACTTGGCCTCACATCCACGTACAAATATAAAACAATACATACAAGTGTCTGGATGCTACTGGGAAGGGGGCTGAGGGGAAGGAATGGGGGTGTTATTCCGTGTAGGCCACCTCTCCGCGCCTGTACCACAGGTGTAACCACGAGGGATATTCGCCAAGCGGGGGTGTTTGTTTTCCGTAAAAGATGGCACCGCACCGTTCCTCTTAGCATCCAGTGGAGATCGTGGAATGAAGGCGGGTCGGCGATGGGAAAAGGTGAAATCTCTCCCCCTGTGGGATCCATAGTGTCCAGAAACATGGGAAAAGGGGGGGAGTGGTGCAAGGGTGGGACATAGGTGGTGGAGGATGGGAGCGGGACCTCAGAACGATTCGTCATGCCCCACAGAGAGATCCCCTTTTGGGGTGGAGGCGCGCGACGAGCCCTTGTCCATGCTCTCGGAGCCGGAGCTCTGGTGCTGCTGTTCGGAGCCCGCGCTGGATGTGACGGTGGATGAAGATGTGGAGGAGGAGCGGGTCTTCTCCTTAAAGTCTGTTATGATCACCGTGACGTTCCCTACGGTGATAGCCAACTGCTGGGCAGTACTCCGGTCGATGTTCTTCAGTTTGGGCCTGAGGAGAAGCGATGGAGGAAAACTAAATATTAGTAGTCACAATTGCCAACTACAATATGTGCATCTCAGCAACAACAATGGGAGGCTTCCAGCACTGTGGGGGTGGTTACACTAAATTGCTCAATTCATCGGGTGACACATGCACAGTCAGAACAAGTGCATCAAAAGTGAGAGTGGGTGTTTAGTGTAAAAGATCATTTGTGAATCAGCTGAGCTTTCCCACTAACCTTGTGCTAGATGAGTTTCTCTGACAAGAATTACTGCGTAGTCATACAAGTTAAACCATGTGCTCTGTGAAACACATGCAGAGCAGGAGAGTGGGCTACGCACCTGGAAATGTGAGAGTTCTTGTTGGTCTTGGTTGCTGATTTGCCAGACTGTATGCTGTGTTTGTCACTGGGTGAACTCTGGTGGCTGTCAGATTTGGGTCTGGAGGAAAACAAATACACACAAGTGAGGATTGATATCAGCACTACTGCAGGCAGGCAGAAACATGCGCTGTGACTCGTATGCTGACCTGGTCTTTTTGCTGCTGGGCTTCTTCGTCACAGCTGGGCTGATGTCCTTCTCTCTGTCAGGTTTGTCTTTGATTGGCTGCTCCTTGTCGCTCTTTTCCTTCTCAGGGGTGTCTCCCTCTGGCCTCACTCTCTCTGGACGTTCGACCTGTGGGCGTCCTTCTCCATTGGCTCGCTCTCCTTCACCCTCTGGGCGCTCCTTGTCTATGCGCTCGCTCCTCTCTCTCCGCTCCTTCTTGGGTGGGGGAGGCATTGGGTATTGCTGAGCCACCTGCTGGGCAACCAGCTGGGAGTTGATCCGGGGTTTCCTGTGGAGGAGATCCAAGGCACAAACATGGATTAGCCTTGTAGTAGAGCTGTGAACTGATTTTGGCCACGGACCAACGTGGTCGTGCTACAGCTGAGGAAAAGAAGTGAATGAACGTAGAGGTCAGCGGGGGGGGAAAGGCTTGCTGCTCCTGGCTGCTGCACACGCAAGTTTGTGCAGCCGCTTCCTGGCGGAGCAGCTCTATTTTAGGACTAATCTCATTAGCTCACGGCCGTAATAAAACGAATGCACAGGATCACAAGGTGGGACATTTGCAGCACGTCACTTAGGTCCTCTAATCTGATTACTGTAGGGTTGGCCCAATTTGTCACAGATTGAGATTCAGGTGGACGTGGTATTGCTGCTCCCTCTCGGTGATCTCACCAGCAACCACAGAGCCCTTTTTTATAACTCATTTGAAAACACAAATAATCACAAACCACAATCTGACTGAGCATTCTTATTCAGCTGAGACAATAAACACAAGGAAGATAAATGTCACAAGCGACTTCTAATTACCCAGAGAGGGAGGCTCACATAAAACAATTTGTTTCTGAAAACATCTTGTCTGTGGTCTCACGCCACGGAACTGATGAATAGGGAAGTCGTGACATAACCCAAAGTCTGAAGGACTGAGCCAAAACACACACCTGCTGCATAATGAACATCAGCTGACAGCATCTGGGGGGGACTCGGGGGAGAGGGAAAGATGGCTGTAGTCTTCCAGAGACTCAGCAGAGACCAAACCGCAGCCAGCAACATGGATAATCACAAGCCAGCGCTGGGCAAGCGTGGTGAGGAGTGAACCACAAGTACGATCACACACACAAACATGCACTTGAAAAGCTTAGCGTGCAAACAAACAGCCTGGCACAGCTTGATGGCTGCTCAGGGGCTTTCAACAGGAACAGGTTCTACTAGTTAGATGTGTATACCCAACCTTTCCAAAACCAATTCTAATCTTGGCAGGAAGTTGCCTTTTTTTTGTTTTTTGTTGAAACAATAGTCCAGCAGAGCAGAAGGCAGCCCTCAACCCTTGACCTCTAACTGCTTTAGTAAACCTGTGGCCAAGGAGTGAGGCTTGAAAGTTGTAGAAACTGCTGGTCCAAGTATCAGTCCAGACAAATAAGGGTTACTGCTGGAAAATGAAGCTGTAGTGTGTCAGACTGTTTTAAGTGGCTTGCTGTAGAGAGTGGTTTTCAGACAGCAGCTTAAGTGGCGAGCCTCAGTGTTTCAATTTAGCAACATCATATTGCCACTCCTGTTACTCTTGTTTCTGCACTTAAATCCTCGCACATCTCTCACAATTGAATCTCCGCTCTCAAAGTCTCCCAACCTTTTAGTGGCCCGCTGCTTATAAACTCAGAGCTGTGTCCATCTTTTCTGTGTTTTTTCCCCCCGCTGATTCGCTCCCAATCCTCAACTGCTCCATCAAGCTCGTTTATTCTCCTCCTGCTGCGAACTATTACAGACTGAGAGGGAAGTCTCTTTGAAGAGAGGGTGGGGACTCACGGCTGATCAGAAGACAATCAATTGGGGTATAATAGAGCATCATGTTGTAATGCTTGCACTACATTCCAATCAATACAGCAGCTGTGCTGAATGCTGATGAGCCCTGGGCTGTTGATCCAGGATCCATTAGCTGCTGTGGTTCTCTGGAGCCCGTTTTCTTTCTCCTCCTACCTGCTGCCCCTGTGTGTGGCCTCGTTTTGGGAGTGTTCTGTGGGTGAAAATTAAAGCTGGGAGAAATCTCATCTTTATAATTGCCAACCCTATCCTATTCCCATCAAAGAGATCCCAAATCCGCTTTAATTTAGAGTAATTACTTCCTGTGCCGAGTATGAGAGGTCCTAATTGGAAAAGCCAAACTAAACTCAGCAAAGCTTTTAAATACAAAGTAATGAATTTAGTAACTACAGTAATGGACTTGTACCCTGACACTACACGTTGCGTGTCATAACTCCAGGGAGATAAAACGTAATGTTCGATGACATTAACATGAATTCCTGACATAGGATTTTCCCTGTCCTGTCTCTATGAAATAATAGCGACATGCTCTCTCTATGGGAATTCACCAAATCTCTGGAGTACCACTGAATGCCTTATTCAGTATCATCATCGTGCTGGAAATGTGCACCGCTAAGAAAATATGAGAACGGATTCACCCACATAAAAAATCTACTTCTTTAACCCACTGCCACGAGTCAACGGACAGAATCCAACGGGATCAGATATCACTTTTTGTGGCAGTGAGTGCTGTGAGTCAAGGAGGTGGTGAATGAGTGGGTGACTGATAAGCCCACTGCAGAATTGATGCCCTGGTCAGAGCTTGAGATTTGTGTCAACAGCACTGGTGGCAGCAGAAGCCGTCCTGCTGGTTGGCCGGTGATTCAGTGCCAGCTGTAAGTCAGCCATGAGGTGCTGCTGGCGTGACAGAGCCACTGCTCTCTTTACCCCATTATTTATTCACTGACCATACATCGTGACTTTGCACAGTGCTGCTCTGTGGCTCATTAACATGGCGTTCTGCATGACACTGTGGTGTACGCTACTGGATTTCATGAAATAATAGAGGCCCTGAAAAAGAACCCTGCTTAAAATCCATTATGGTTCATTACTGAATTATTCCACATTGTTGAACATGGGAGTGTACTAATTAAACTACAACACTGCTAAATTACTTTTACAAGTGAATATCCAAATCAAATAAGAAGCATCTATATAGCACAAAGGAGAATGGATACTGGGAGTAGGACCAAAAGTAAACCCCAGGGTCC
>VOQK01028362.1:8564-22395 GCA_015052645.1 Benitochromis conjunctus
CCATATTCATATCAATTACTTGTAGCTATATACACATATTTTAAAGAGAGAGAGGTTTTTTGGTTTGTATATACTATACATAATATACTGTAATATGGTGTTTATCCATAATGATAAAATCAGATGTTGACATTTTTTATGTTTATGTATGACTGAAGAAAATACTTCTCTTCCATCCTCCTCCACCGGCCTTGACTATCGGACTTCTTTCTTTTCCTCTCATCTCGTTGCATAACCTGCTTGGCACAGTGCCCCAGTCAATTTCCTCCTGCGTGGAAAATGCTATTTTTTTATTTGCTTTATGCAAATAACTCTATCCAATACTCAGAGCATCGACGAGGGGGACAAAAAAACTATCTAGTTACATTTTTCAGTCACAATCGCGTTGGCTTCTCTTGCATTCAGCTCACACGTGTCTCTTTCTTGTGAGTGCTTATAGGGGCTAATTAAACAGTTTGCTTCCTAATAGAATCACAGCCTTAACCAGCCAGCGGCCCAGTCACGGGAATGTAAAGGATGTCTTCAAAGGGGCTACTGTAGGTGTTTGGTTTACAGGATCACTGTTGCAGGATTTTTATCATGCCAGTGATGTGCCACCGTCTCCATTTTTCACCGAGATTGACAGTGAGGGCACTGAGAAGGCAGGGAGAGATGGGGCTGTAAATTCAACACGCCCAAAGTCAGGCCAACCTTGAAAGGAGGGCACAGTGCTAGAAATGAGCTTGCGAGGGAAGAAGATGCAATGAAATGTAGAGAAGGAGAGGGCAGATTAGAAGAAAGGAAGTGAGGGGAGAGTTGTGGAAACAAAAGAGGGAGAAGGAAGGGCTAGAGAGACGTGTGGGTGAGGCTTTTTCTTTGGTAAACAAGAGACTGCATCACATTCGCCACATGATCTCGTCCCTCTGTCTTACTCTTTAAAGCTTTCTTCACTTGTTCTCACTTTCAGTCTCTTTAAAATGTCTGTTTCTTCCTCCCCACACGAGCAGGGTTTGTTGATCTTGTTGTTTGGGGGGGGCTTGAAAATGGGTCACGGCTCAAGCACAAGAGTGCGATGACTGGAATTCAGAGAAAGCTTAAGATATTATTATGAACGTGCGCACAAATCAGCACATACATGTGCCCGTGTGTATGTTAGTGGCCGCATGGCTGTGTTGTGTGTGTGTGTGTGTGTGTGTTTTTGCACCACACTCCACCCATTCTGCAGTGAAACCCTATGAAAACAACACCGCCTATCATTTTGCTCCCCCCTCCTCCCACACAGATCAGCAGTTAGTGAAATGCTGACCCTTGTCTTTCACTGCACCCCTTTTCCCAGTCCACACACACACACACTCTCATTTTCATATCTTAGTGAAGACATTTAATTGACATAATGCTTTCCCTAGCTGCTTACCCGAACCCTAACCATTTGAAATGAATGCCTAACCGTAACCATAACCCTTAACCTAAACCTAACCATAACCTAATTGTAACCCTGACACTAAAACCACATTTTGAGCCTCAAAAATGCCTTCAAACTCGTGCGGATGGGCATTCTGTCCCCATAAGTGACTGTTGGTTCCCAAAAGTATAGTGGCATGCCAATTATCTGTCCTCACAAAGATGTCTAAAAATGTACACACACACGCACACACACACACACACTGACTCTAAAGGAGATGGGGCGCTTATTGCTTCTGTGGTATATTTCTCTGTAAAGCACATATTCATTGTGTGTGCAGCTTGTGTTGATGTCACGTGAGGAGTGTTTTGAGTTGGTGGGCTAAGGCCATTCTCTGGTAATAAAAAAGCAAAATCAATAGTTGTGTGCATTAATCACTCTGCTGCCACAGAGAATTATGGAAACGCGAGCTGAAGGATGCATTTTGTGCATTTGCAACTTATGAGTGCTGCGTGAAGGAGAGTTTGGGGAATTGGAACAGGACGAGACAAGACCCTTTTAGCAAGAAGTGAGGTTAGCGCGGAGATAGTTGGTGGGGGTTGTTTTCTTGTGTACATGCATTGTGCGCACAGTCATCTCACTGTTGCCTTTTCTTAGCTCGCTGTTGGGTGGCATTCACACCGTGTTATTTTGAAAGCTTTGATGTTTGAGGCTTTAAAATAGCTGGGATCACATTTTCATCTTAAAGGTTCCTTAATAAGCAGTGGTTTCTGGATGGTTCAGCACACATTTTTACGCTTTTTACATTATTATTTGGATTCAGATCTTCCTCCAGCACAGAGGAGAGATAAAGAAAACCTCGCTCCCCTCTGACTTTCTCTTTGAGCTTCCACTGTTTGAAGTCTCCATCTTAGCTGTGCTGAGGGCTTGAGGACGCGATACATATTTGATAAGGATCGATAGAAGGGTTACTGAGACTGAGATGGAGGGAAATCAATCCTGGACTGGGCTTCCCAAAAGCATCTTAAACCTAAGGTGATCTTTGAAGAATCCAGCTCCGGAGTTGATGCACAGACTCGTAAATTTTCACAGAAACACAAAGCAATTTTTTTTTTTAAAGTTTCTTTCATGTCCTCTCTTTTCCTTTTTCTTTTTTTTTTTTAGTTCATCTGTTGAACAACTGTTTCACTGATGTTCATGTTTTATATTGAGCCGTCTACTGACATAATTGCACATAAAACAATAAAGCAATCTGTTTAGTGATGGGGGACTGAACAGCAGACAACGTTCTGGCACGGTGGCTGTGATTCCCAGCTGATACTCCATACGGATAGACAAAATCAACAACTGTTGAGGCGGGCACTCTTCCATCAGTGTTTACTAATAAACAGTAGCAATATGGCAGCCATTAGGCTGTTTAGGCTGAGAATGATTAGGGTGGTGATGGCTAGGCGCAATGGGAGACTGAACATGCTCTCATCTTTAATAGGCAATTTGGCTATGGGGGATGCTGCTTTGTTTTTGACTTGGCCTGAAGACAGAAGCTTAGATAAGCGCTGATTTGGAAGAGTGTGCTGCGTGTGCAGTGATCTCATTTTTGGAAATTTGTGTTACGCAGGCCAGTGTGAGGCGCTGAAAGAAAGTGTAGAATATCAGGATGACACGCAATTTGAAGTTGCTGTTGATCTTATACACATTGCCTCATTACCATAAAAAATAAGACAGAAATTGAAAGATATAAAAAATTTTGCTCTTTTAGAGAAAAGTTAGAAATTTTGGTTTTATGGTTGAGAGAAGCTCATCTAGAGGAAAAGGTCCATCCTGCCCGAGCTTTTGGATTACTGTAGAGCAACACTCTGCTGAAAATGGACTGGAGCCGGGCCAGAACTAGCCTGGCATGGGGCCAAAACACAGATTAGTAATAAGCATGGTGTGAGCTAATTACAGCCGGAACAAGCAATTAATTTCTGTTTATAAACTCTCCTGTATGTGGACTGCTGAATGAAATGGCTGCGTAGGTGCAAGCACCCTGTGCTCATGCATGTGTCATGCATGACAGGTGGTGGGGTTCACGGAGGAATGTGTCCATATGTTCCCAGCTGAAGCATTGGGATAATTTAAACTGGTGTGCTCAGTCACATCCCATAATGCAGCAGTGTCTGATCCCATCTTAAGTGACTGATTAGAGTAAAAAAGGCACTTAATAACTCAAATCACTCTGCTGACCTAATAGGGATTCTTTACTCCATTTCTCTCTCTCTCTCTCTCTCATCTTCCATCCAATCAAGGATTAATACGTGCTCTTATTCTGCTCCCAGGGTGGTAAATCTGGAAAAATACAGTAAATTACATTGAGCCTCTTTAAACTTTCACACAGTGCCTGGGAGCCCGTGGGCCCCATGCTGGGCATCTGTAACACTGATTAGACATGATCATGGTTTCAGAACACCTGCAGTGGACACCAATCAGAGAGTCGGAGAGATGGATCTAATTTTACAACCAAACACTGTGTGGATGTATAAGTTCATCTTAACATCCAGCTATAGCTTGTGAAAACATTACTGCATCTTCCCTAGTTGTGTAGCTCTGGGAACTAACCCCGATCTCCATGTTATCTCAGCTCGGGTTTAGTGGCTACAAATGTTACCAGACAGCCTCTGTAAAATGCTTGGGACTTGAAAGACACGTGCACTGACCAAGTAGGATTGCCATTGAGTTGCATTATGGAAAATAAGAATCAGTGTTTGGGAGGCAGAATTTCCCTCTTGGGTAGATCAAATTTGACTAGACTTTGTTTCTTTTTCTTTCTTTGCTGTGTCTTCTCAAGCTTTGACCTCTTCACGTTCACCTGGGCTAGCGTTAGGATGCATTTCAACCACGAGCTAAACGAGCATAGTTTTAGAAACCATTACATGTTTTTGCATGCATTTTAGCCTCAGACGTCTTCTGTTATAGGATTTCCATTTGACCACACTATACTGGTAAAGATATGAAACTTATCCTACCCCAAACCCTTAATACAGTGACCTGCTGAAGTCTGCTAATATCATCAGAATATTTTAAAAGCACAAACTTAAAACTCTTTTGCCAAATAATAAAAGAAAATAAACCTGATTGAGCTGATTGGTGGCTTGAACATCAATCAGTGTTTGGGACTAGTGCAACAAATACACTATCGTCATTCTTATCACTGTTAGTCACTGTACTGATACTGTACTGTTCTTTTTTTGATGTAACTCAGAATGACCTCTATTTGCATATGTTCTCCTTGTTGCCAAGCAGTTATAGTTTAACAAGCCAATCAGCTATAACGGATCATTTTTCTTCTGATGCAGCTTTTCTTTAGCCATTTTCTGAACACCTGAAATGTCCAATTACTCCACAGTTTTAGCGCATCGTGCAAGTTTGAGTTGACTTTACCGGTGACAAATGGACAAATCGCTCTCCAGATTGAATCCATCACAAGTAAATGACCAGCTGACTTCACAGCAAGGTGACCCTCCATCTTTTCCTTGATGTATGAGGCATCAAGCATCATTATTTTTCTTCAAGGCTCGTTTTCTTTCCTCTTGCCTCTTCTTTGGCATGAGCCTTGAGAACAACACTTAGACATACACACAGACAAGCACACACTCGGTATACTCGTGGCCCGTCTTTGACCTCACCTTGCCATCGTGTAGCCAGTGACTAAGATCCAAACACCCAAACTCCCAGCGGACTGCTGCTAAGTGGCTGTGGTGAAAACAGCGGGTGTGCTATGTCCTCACTGTGTGCTAGCTGTGTGTCTGTGTGCGATTAAAAGCAGCCAAAAACATTTATAATTAAGCTTCCTGTGATACTATTGCACTGAATTTATAGTTTCAAAATATGTGGGGGACCTCTTGTATAAGAGGTTCTTAAACCTGAGAGGACGCGTTGCACTGAAGCATTAATGGCGCTGTGCGTGTATGTGGCCAGTCAAACTGTCATTCGCAGCAGTGACGTCACGAGGTGACAACCACGGGCAGAGTGGCCTTTTGACAGACGCAGCCTGTAATCTTCACATCAGCGTAGGAGTTGAGCCAGCCAATCACAGCCGAGCGCCCATCGCCGTGCACGCTTATCACCTGCATACAGCTGCTGTTGCCCCTTTGAGGGAGCCGAGTGAAGAGGATGGAGAGAAAGGAAAGAAAGCACAAGAATGAGCGCCTGAGACAGAGGGTGATTTGTGTTGTGTCGCAGCACATTCACGCCTGCATCTTTCTTTCATACAGTTTCTAAGGTGTGCGTTTGAAGAAGCATTTTTCTGGATTCTATAATCCACACCCCCCCACCCCCCATTTAAGGGTCGAATAAAAGGAAAGTCTTTGTGTTTGTTCTGATTAGTGCTGCATCAGCCCAGCAATAGTTAAAAATGTGATTCAGAGTGGAAGCATGCTTTGTAGCCCTTGCGAAATGAGAAAGGAAAGAGAGAGAGGAGAGATAAGCTCAATCTGAATTGATTTTCGTGTTACTTTCTGCTGTACTTGAGTTTCCATAGCAACGTGGTCAGGTTCCCTCGGCCTCCTAGGGCAAGTGTAATTGTTGTCTATTTCTTCCAGGCAAACTTTCCTTTCCTTTCCTTTCCTTTCCTTTCCTTTCCTTTCCTTTCCTTTGTCTTTTTTCTCTGAGAAATGGAAACATACTGTAGCTAAAATGTTTCTTGGGTTTCTTTTTTTTTTTTCAGCTGGCTGAAATCCAGTCAAAAAATTTCAACTTCTCTGGAAAGGAGCTTTGAATATTGTTTAACAATGTAATATTTAAGTTTATCCAACTACTCTGACTGAGAAAACCTCGTATATATTTAGAAGCTGTAGCTATATAAGGCCAGTGCATAAATGATTATAATGCCCCTAAGATCAAAGTCCCAAAGACCGGTCTATTCAAATATTGATTTTTATCCACCCAACTGTCTAAAACCCAAAGATGTTCACTTTACTTTAAGGTTTGATTTAAGAAGCAATAAAGAATCTGCACAACCGAGAAAGTCTTAAGTGTCGAGATCGTTTGCAGTCGCTTGACATGTGCTTTGATAAATGATGCATCGCTTATCAAAATGGATGAATTTCTCTTAATTCACGATTAATGAATTTCAGCTTTAAATAGGTTCAAAAGGTAAGTGTTTTATTATTTCCTTTGCTTTATGATTTATTGCTGTATCTCTAAGGCTTGTCAGTGATTTACAGCTCTTTGCTCCTGTTGTCCCCTGACTGATTACCATAATACAAGAGCGTTATTTAAAAAGAAGTTCCTATATCATCAGTGAAAACGGCAGTGACTGAACCTTTGCAGAGTTTACATTAAAATAGCAAAGGGTGTGCACACACAGATTTTAAAGACGGAGACTGACAAAGGAAGCGAGGAGGAACAGGAAAAAAACAAAGAGTAGCATAATCCTAAACTGAGTTTGCTGCACATCATCGGATACATGCATCTTTAAAAAATAAATGAGATATTAGAGCTCTCTGTGAGAGTCCAGTGATACACCGCTGTGCGCGTAACGAGGCCTTCACAGCTGTTTGGAGTCTAATGGCTCACAGAGGCCTTGCCTCCTCAGCAAGAAGATATGGAATGCATCTCGGGGCATTTGATTGCTGCTGATCGAGAAACATTTACATTATGGCTTTTAGGACATTATCGAAGAAAAACGGTCTAAAAGCTAATGGAGCTTAGGTCAGCACTCTGACTCTATTTTCAGTATATTAGAAAGTGCCTGAGGGAGGCACAAAAAGTCTGGATGTCTCCTTAAAACAACCTTATTGATATCTAGTTTTAAAAAGGTTTATATAGTTGATAAAGTTAATTTAGCACATGATAATGCTTATGTTTCATGTATTGTGCTCTGCTTTGGGTGGGGATGACAGCTAGCTGCTTAAAATGTACAATGCTTTATTTCAAGTAAGCCTCTGCATCTGTGATGGCCTTGGACGTGTCCCAATCTGCTCTGTGTTTTCTTCCTCCAGATCGATGCTAATTAATACACATTTCCCTCAGGGACGGTGGGGAGGCCATGCAGACAATCAGAAATTGCCGTCATAGGCTAGAGTGGAGCTGAGCCTTTTATGGGGAAATAAACCTTCCAAATATTTGCATACAGCAAATAGCTGGAGCCTCATGTCGTATGTTTCCAACAGCGCTGCTGCTACGAGGCATCAGTCATGAGCTGGGGCTCAGTCTGAGAAGCTAAGTGGACAATCAGTGTTTATCCAGTGGCATATGTTAATTGGCTTGTTAGGCGGAGGCAGCACCTTGTCTAATCATGTGCTTTAATACAAATCCAGTTCGCGCAAAGTTCAGCCTTCTATTGTTTTAGCAGCCATATTCCATTAAATCCAAAGGTGTGCACGCCTGTGGTTTACGGTACAGCCAGCCGTACAATACAAAATGGCTGTGCCTATACGCGAACAGCCTTCTGGTTCAGCGCTCGTTTTGTTTACTTTCCCGTTCTAGCTCTTCCCTCCTCTCTCCATCTCCCTCTGTTAAAACAAGTGGGAAAAAAATGAAAAGGGGAGACATGTTTTTTGTGCATGCCTGGCGGACAGATAGGCGCTGCATAACTAGCAGTTTCCTCTGAAGTAGAGAGAAATCTATTTGCTTGTAGAAGCTGCTTGCATAATCCTTTAGTTACACTTGCCAGCTGTGAGCAAAGATATGGCGCTGTGGGATTTGGCATGAATATCATTGGGAGGACAAAGAAATGAAACTGATAAGTGTTTGTGCATAGGGTCCTTTGCATAATCCAGGATAACCCATAATCTGAGTTGCCCAAATAAATGTGGCGAGAAACCATTAATAAGAACGTATTGTTTGAAAAGAGAGCACATTTAAAGATAATGTGCGCATTTTAAAAACTCTGAAATCAGCGATTGGGTTTGATTTGCTTTTGATTGTTGGAAATTTTCTGAAACCAATAAATTTTGAATATACTACTCAAAAAAATAATAAAATAAAATAAAAGAAGGAAGGTGTTGTCATAGCCATAATCTGTGAGCCACGTTCTGGGTAACACCCTCACGAACGGGTACTGGCCAGGGTGTAAAACACCTTACCCCTCTCCCTTTGTCGCTCTATGCTCCATATCCTTGTTTCCTTCTGTCTCGGTCAACAGTGTGCACTGCAATAAAGAAAAAACACATCACTCAACAGCTTTCAATATCTCCCCCCCCAACCTCTTAGGGTATTTGTTTGCTCAGACTGCACTGCCCCGGCACCTGCATTTTATACCTCTCTCTGCGTTATCGGACTCTAATAGACAGCTGCTGAAAGCTTGTGTGAAATATCTGTATGCTACAGTGTGCAGACCCTGATTCACAGAGGCCTATAATATCTAAATAATGGGATGAAACACTCTCGGGTATGAAATGTTTACATATTTTTCCCCTTTTCTGGCATAATTTGTGAAAATCACTTGATGTACCGCCTAAAATTTAGAGCCAGCATATCCGTAGCGGCTCAATCTAACGATAAATAAGCAACAAGTAACAGGATGTAAATAATATTTCGCCTCCAACTTAATAATTGTTCAATTTAACAGAAATTGGGAGAGTCCTTTGGAGCAATATGATGTAGCTTTGTTTCTTCACAGCATCAGCACTGTAGACGGTACAGAAAGTAATGTTCTTTAAGCTGGCTTTAAACCACAGGGCAGCTCAAACCCATCAAGATGAAACTGGTTTTGTTTTTTTCATGATTTCTGTTGATTTAAATTTTTTTTAATATTGCCAGATTAGTTAATAACGTTAGCAACATTTGTCTTACTGCATACAATCAAGTGTACATTTAAATAGAAAGAATTTGCCTATGAAGATGGTTTTCACGGTTTCTGCAACATGGCTCCCACTGTTTTGTCTTCACCCTGTGTTTATAGTCTCTCATTCCCATGTAACATTAACATTTCATTATCCAGAGGAAACAATAGAAATATACAAAAGGAAAAAAAAAATGGAAGTCTCAGCATCCAGAAAGGCTAAAATATTGATGCAGTTGCAGGTAAATGACTCAAAATCTGAGCGAGAGGATGAAAATGTGGGCTATAAGGCGAGCGAGCAAGGCGAAGAGGGGAAGACATCACTTGTAAAGCTGGGCTCTGAGGGGGCTTGGGCGCATAATCAATGAAGTGAAGTGTGTGTGTGTTGTATCTGTGGCGTCGAGTCGGCTTCACAGAAGCCAATCCTATTTTTACAGGGTAGACAGGTCTGTTGCTATGCTCTTTGAGAAGGTCTCCCGCAGCTTGGAAAAAGACAGAGAACATCCACTCAGGGTTTGTATCACACCTCCAGAGTGGACAGAAGAAAAATGGGCAGTCAGAGCGAGGGGGCTCCCTCCGCTAGGTGACAGATTCAATTGATTATTGATAATTTGATCCATTATGCACTCAAAGGAACGTGTTGACACCAGCAGAAATAGACTCTGTACTTATTCGTTTCTTTTTAGGGAGAGGTGTGAATGCAGTGAAGACACATGCTGTCTAGAAAAAGGTGAGCACGACGAGCCCGTTTTAAGTATTTATTATGTATTTCATTATTTCCTGTTTCATTATTTACTTCTAAAACTCCGAGCTAAAGCGTGTAACCGGTTCAGTTATCGGTTTAAAATGTTTCAATAAAAGTGAAATAAAATCATCTGATTGGATTTTGAAAGCACATCATTAAAAGGTCGATATCAGAGCGTCATTGTAAGCTTTGTCTCAAAGAAAAGATGTTTGTCTGCCTCTCTTTGTGGTAAACATGTAGCTAAACTAATGCTTACGTGATTAAACATACTGTACAGGCAGGATTATTGTTCACAAACAAGTCACTCAGATTGCCTCCTGTGTGTTTTTTTTATTTTTTTTTTATGTCTTGTCCAGATGTCATCTATTAGACATCAGATTAGGAAGAGTGGTGTTGGATTAGCCAATCCAGAGCCAGAATCATCTTAGATTAGATTATAGTATATGGACATTTGGGTCGCTGCAGTGGCTCTGCTCAGCCAAAATAACATTAAGTCAGTGTTACACTGCTAGACACTACACAGACTGTAATCAGCAGACAAGCAGAAGGAGGATGACGGCATTACACAGAAGGATAAAAAAAAAAAAAAAATCCTGTGTTTTTACAACTTCCCAATTACAGTATACCAAAAGCTGTCTCACTTCACCAGAAAAAATTCAATACTAGTCTTTTCATAAGGGGGTTAAAATGACAGATGCCCATACAGACAGCCCTGTTGTGGTTTTGTGAATAATTGCATGTAAACTCAGAAGTTTCCAGAAGGTCAGTTGTGTGCCCACCGCCACGCCTTAGCAGGAAACCAGTAAAATGAAAGAGAAGCTTCTGGTGTGGGATTTAGTTTGTGGAAGGTGCTTAATGTAATAATAATGATGTTACTAAATGAAACTGAGGAGTTGATATGTTGGCTTTAAATAACAGCTACAAACAGGATGTGAACCCAAGACTCGTGTGCTCCGTTCAGCTGCTTCTACGTCCAGTAAATGTGAACTCTTTGTATTACCTCACCTGACTCCTAAAGGCTTCCTGGCACAGAGTCTTTTTCGCCATCTGTCTCACAGAGGCACTAGACCAACAAATCTGCCCGCCCTCACGTACCGTATGTCATTTTAAGATTCATCAGCACTAGTGGCATTTTGTTGTTGAGGGATATGAGGATGTATTATGGAAAAGACTACAACAATAGCTTTCCTAGCAGGAGGTATGTGTATGTCCTCAGACTGCATAAAGCCCAGAAATCTGAGCGTGTGCAAAGGTGATCAGGCCTTCGGTACAGACAGCCCTGTCTGCTAATAATAATAATGGTTATTTTCTCCTCCTCTCCCACTTTCTCTTTTCTCAGTGTTTGTGCCCAGGCCTCCTGGCAGATAGATGTGCAGAGATTACACCTTCTAATTGGTGCTAGCGGCTGTGGGACAGTGTGGTTCACTGTAGTTTAGTGCTGTGTAGACTGGTTTTTATGTAGTGTGGATTTGTAGTAATGATGATAATGACTTCAGAATGGTAAACTTGCTGTTTAACAGAAAACTGCACTAAAGCATGTAAAATAATGAGATCACAATAGGCTAAACAAAAGTGTGCATTTTTTCCATTAGCAGATTTTTGTTCTTTATTATTATTATTATTATTATTATTAACTTACTCTGGTAAGTGCTGGTAATGACTGAGTGGATCATGACCTTTATTATTGCTTAAAGTATGGTTCAAAATATTAGAAGAAGGGGATTGGCATTCGACTATTATTTAACATGAACAATTCGCATAAATAAGTATGAAACAGTTTTTCTCTGTTTCACAAACTATCTAAAACATCTACCATTGCTCATTTCTTGGGTATTTATTGTTTCCTGTTATTATATCCCTCTGGCTAATTTATTACAGAAACTCTAAAAGGAAGCAAAATTCATTTGATAATCTGCTACCTGGAAAATGTAGTTACTGTGTCTTCCAGCATATCACTTCTCTGAGGGGTCAAAGTTTCTCTAGGATGAGGCAATGATTTAAATAAGGAGCTATAATGGTAGTTTTGTTATGCTTGTACTTTATAGTCATCTTTGGGTTGCTGCAAAAACATATTGAGGTTTGACACTTTGTCTTTACTTTGGAAGTGAATCAGGCTGCACAAATACCTGACACAACTCACACGATGACTAATAAAGTTGTTAATTTGTGATATAATTGGAGCTGACACTGACCTGGCTATGGGACAGCAATGCTATCTCACTCCTTTGAATCTGTGGCTTTTTCTGTCACTCACAAAGTGCAGAGAAGTGATAGAGAACAGTCTCACAATGAAACAGGAAGTGTTGCCTTTCTATTAGCTGCACATTTTACATTCTCAGTATACTCATCTGCAGGAAAATGACATCCACACACACATACATATGCACGCTATATGTCTGCCATATGCCATTTATGAACACAGACTCTGTGTGACGCCTCTCCCTGTGCAAGTGTATCTGTGTAAGTATGCGATTCTGGTTGCATTTGTCACTCTTTTTTCCTGGGGTGTGTGTGTGTCAGGTCTGATTAAAGTTAACCCCTGTGAGGCGGCTGGTGCACCCCTCCTCTGTCTCTCCTTCTGCTCTCCCTCCACTCCTCCGTCCCTCTATCACTCCATCCCTGGTCTCCTTCCTCTTGGCAGTCTGACAGCACAGGAGAATATGCTCCCTCAAGGTCTCACCCTCCCTTTCTGGCTCCCGCGGGTGGCGTTTCCGTGGAAACAGTGTCAGAGTTGACTGGGTGGGTGCAGATAGATGGCTGCCCTTTATCGGACTACACCACTGGTCCATTAAATGCTACCAGGCAGGACCTGTGCGCACATATGCACCCCTCTGTTCTCACCCTGAATGGACCGTTCCACCTGACACGCGTGAATATTAGTCGGCCCAGGCAGAGTGTGTGTGTGTGTGTGTGTGTTTGTGTGTGTGTGTGTGTGTTTGTGCTTTCTTTGTCACTGTGGATATTGAATGTCTGTGCTTATTACTGCCTATGTGCAGTGTGTGTATGTATGTGTGTGACTGACTGGCAAAATCTCTCATTGAACTGGACGTATTTGGGGAGAATTTCTGTGCAAGTGTCTTCCTTCCTCTCTGTCCTTGGGAAAGAAACAAAATGGAGACTGTTTTTTTTTTCCTGCTTTGTCTCCCTCCCCTCGAAATGATGTAGCAAAGACAGCCAGATCCCTCCACAACTAGCTTTAGTGAGAGTGAATGCGACCGCTCCGTTTAAACAACTGTATTATTACACTCTCATAAAGATGACTGGAGTAATTGACTGTTAAATTATTTAAATGCAGACAGTTGCAGTCTGTGTTGAGACCACACATCAGCAGGGAGCAACGTGGACAAGCCAACACAGATGCAAAATTTCTTTTTTTAAAAAGGAGTTGATAATAAATGCCTGGCTTTTTGGAATTGCTGGTAATATTAGAACAATATAGCACACAGTAGACATCAAAATATACATATTACACGAAATAAAGCCAACCATGTGTCATGCAATCTTCTTTTGTTCCCAGAGCTACTGCAAACATTTTCACATTGGTGCTTTAACTCTTCTACAGTTGATACTGTACACCTTCTTAAAATATACAGCTACATTAAATGCAGCTTGTAGGCTCATGAGTAAAAACCTCTAAATGAAAATATGTCTCAGTTTGCACATGCTTAAAGCCAATGAGCCCTTACTGGAAAGAAAGATTTGCAACAACTTAAAATGATCTGAAAATGTTTAATATCGAAAACATCTAATTTATAGAAAATTATTCTATTCGCTGGAAATGGGGCTCGCCGGGCCCTAATCTGATAACCATTGACCTGACCAACTGCATTGCACCAACTGCATATGAAGTCTTGAATCGACCATGTTTTTGCTACATTTGAGCGGCAACATATGAGGAAACTTCAACAGGGACGCAGCTTATCTGTGCATACCCCCCACC